>JAEIFU010000407.1:0-139727 GCA_018904235.1 Lordiphosa stackelbergi
ATTATTAGATTTACATCCTAGCACGAAAAGTAATTAACTTATAAATATTGTGCTAGTCACGACAATAAAATACATTTGGTAAAAAACATGACTTTAGAAAACAATAAATTAGTTATTATAACATTAAACATAATATAAGGAATAATCACATTAAGAAATTATAGTTAAAATTAAGACATAATATTTAAAATTTGAACATTTTTTAGATAGGTGGAATACAATAGCTTAATTAGTAAAATTTTTTTTTTTTTTTTTTTTTTTTTATGTGGTGTTTAGGTGACTGGAAATTTTGGCCTTAAAGAGAGATGCGCTAGTAATTGTTTTAAGGGTATGGGGTAGTTGGTTCCAGAGTCGAACGGCATGGATAATGAATTGTGTATCATACTTTTTTAGCCTGGTCTTCGTACAAATTAGGTTTCTTGTCCTTTGTGACGCACAAAAGCTTAACATAGAGAAAAGGTAGGACGGTTCCTTAGTATAAATTATTTTGTGAAGCATGGTTAGGACCCTTAACGATATGAACGATTTCAGGGTCAAATTAAATAATTGGTTTGCAAAGTCAGTAATGGGATTCCTCGGTCTAATGTTGAAAACATACCTCGCAATATTATTAAAAAGGACATTCATTTTATTAAAGCTAAAAGCATCGCATTTTCCGAAGACTTCTACCCCATAAAACACTGAAGGGATCAAATAAGCTTTGGCAATTAGGAGTCGGATTTTTTGAGGTAGATACGTCCTTGTCAAGTTAAGCTGTCGTAGCATTCCATAGGTTTTCCCAACTGCCCGGATTATATGATCGCCCCATGAGAGCGTTGTGCTAAATTTGAAACCAAGATTGACAGCTTGGTCAACATACTCGATGGGACAGTCATCAATTTTCAGAATCGAAAATTGTTCTGGGTTTAATTTCTTCTTGTATATTATTAAACATTTAGATTTCGAAGGGTTGAGCCCAAGTCCATTTTCTTTTGCCCATTTGTTTATACATTGAAGCTCGTTATTGCACACATTTATACACTCACTAATTTGGCTTAACGGACTACTAACATACATTTGGACATCGTCTGCGTACATGTGGACTTCACTCTTTGACAATACACAAGGGAGATCATTCACATAAATGGTAAATAACAATGGGCCAAGGACAGAACCTTGCGGGACACCTCGCTTGGTCGGAAGAAAACATGAAAAATCAGATGACGTAACAACGGCTTGACGACGATTAATTAGGTACGAGGAAAGAAGCTTAACCGATGTATCAGAAAAATTGTATAGTTTAGATAATTTAGTGCAGAGGATGTCATGATTCACGGTGTCAAAAGCTTTGCTAAAGTCAAGAAGAGTAAGTAAAGTGACATCCCCGTTGTCCAATTTTCTTCTGATATCTTCTGTTATTTTAAGTATGGCTGTTGTACTGCTCCTTCCACTGCGAAAACCAGATTGGTTGTTATTCAGCAAATTATTTGAGGAGAGGAACTTTTTTATTTGTGCAGCCATAAGCTGCTCAAAAGCCTTGGATAAAAAAGGTACTATTGCTATCGGACGGAAATCATCCTTTGATTTAGGAACCGGAACTATTTTTGTAATTTTCCACATATCAGGGAAAGTTGAGTGGGTAAATGCCGAGTTAAAAATACAGGTTATATGTGGTAATATTTGGGGTAATACAATTTTGAGGAATTTGGGATTTATGTTGTCAAGACCCACAGCGTTGGACTTTATTTTAAGTATTGCTTCGAGGACATCACATTGACTAACACAGCTAAAACTAAAACTAATATTGCAGCTAATAGAAGATAGAACATGTAAGTACGGATTAGATGAGACACTAGGTACAGCTACATTCACAAAACAATTATTTAACTTATTTACATCTACTTCAGGGTTCTGGCAGGTATTTTTCTTACTTCCAATGCCTGCATTTTTAATTTCTTTCCAAGTTTGTTTGGAATTTATTGCTGCATTGAATTTGTTACAATAATGTTTGCTCTTAGCCGAAGAAATCATTTTGCAGACCGTCTGTCTCAATAATTTGAACTGTTCATAAGTATGACCTGTCCGGTACCGCCTCCACTTATGGTAAGCAAGATTTCTCTTACGTATCCCTTCTTTTATTTTGTTATCAAACCAAGGTGGTTGACTAGATTTAATTATTTTCGATCGGAGTGGTACAGTTCTATTCATAATAAAATCTAGATTTGATTGCAAATGTTCTAGCTGAGCGTTAACAGTTGGGAGAGAGTAGATTGCATTCCAATCGCAAGAATAAAATTCTGTACTTAACGTATTAAAGTCTATATTTTTAAAGTCCCTATACACTATGCGGTAGTCTTTATGGTCAGAAGCTAAATCTAAGTCAAGTGTCATAAATATAAGGTCATGTTTAGAGAATACCGGCACAGACAATTGGTCATAAAATAGGACATTTTTAGGATTATTAACAAAAAATACGTCAAGCAGAGTTTCAGTAGTGTTAGTGAAGTGTGTAGGAAGGGTAGAATTGACCAGCTTCATTCCTAGAGACGCCATGTCATCAGACAAGTGACGTTCACATAACATATTACTGTTAAGATCGCCGGCTAAAACTATTTCAGTGTATTGTAGGCTAAGTTCAGATATCAGGTCAATCACGTGATTATACTCTATTCTACTATAGGGTCTGTATAAGCAGCCAACAAGGGTCTTGGTCAGATCATAAGTGTTACTTATTTGGAGAAATAAATATTCTATTGCACTACCAACTGGTTGTTTACATATAAACTTAGCTCTAAGTCTCTTGTTAATATATATTGCTACACCCCCACCATGGCCTTCACGATCAGAACGAAACAAATCATATCCATCACAAGAAACAAAGGAATCAGAATAAGATGACACGAACCATGTTTCTGAGACACACACAACATCTACATTGGAGTTTACAAACATATACCTAAATTCATCTAGTTTCTTCGTTAAACTTTGTGCATTAAAGTGGCAGATCCTAAGACCATCTTTTTGTTTGCTGAGGACTCTAATCATTGCATGTCCGTTCGACTCTATCGTGTTCATTTGATGCATATTAACCATGATTGTTCAATTAAACCAATTACCAGCACATGCATTCCCTTTTGATAGCGCATGTAAGTAAAAATAAAAATATGAGACCTAAACACCATGACAAAAACATAAATACAATTTACTCTAATTATAAATATAAGTTTAAAAAAATCAAAGCAAGAGCTTTTTGGATATTCAACCGCGAAAAGAGTTCTGAAGCTGATGCTCCAAAGCCTCAGTGGAAGAAGACGAAGCACCAACAGTTGAAGCACTTGTAGCGAATTCCGAAAGCTTTTCCAATGTCTCCACAGACATAGCCCGCATTCTCTTTTCCCTTGACATGAACAAGTCCACAACGAGAGAAAACAGCTGTGAGCAACTTAAGCTTTTTCATGCGCATCGCCTCCCTGAATATCACGTAATTCTCTTTCGACAGTTGTTCGTTGACGTAGAACGGAGTTGCTGCGTCAAAGCCCAGAAGCCCGAGATGAAGAGGCTGCTTCTCCTCCCGTCGGTATGCCCCAATTGCACGCAGTAGGGCTGTCTTATCGCGTACGGTTTCAAGTTTCAAGATGATCACCGGATCAATGGTATTGTGAGCCCTTTTTGGCTTAACCCTGAATATATTTTTAGTTTTGAGTGCCGGTGTGATGTTGAGTGAAAAGCAAAAGGGCGTTAAATATGCTTTTGAGATTCTCCTTTTCCGTAAGTGGGACACCGTGGATTCGGAGATCGCTTGCGATTTCGAATTTGCCTGTGCAGCAAGCAAGCTTGCTCTCTGCTTCGTCCACTTTGGCTTGAAGGTCACCCACCTGAATCTTGAGTCCCCGCAAGTCTGCCACTTCGCCTTCCAGCTGCTGAACTCGGTCATAAAGAATTTTCATTTCCCCAGCCATATTCAGCAATTTCTCCTCCAGCACCTTTAGAATGCGTTCCTCCGTCTCGTGAATCATGGTAGCCTGGTCATCAAATCGTTGGTTGATCATAGCGTAAAGGGCGGTTGGGGAATCCGAGTCCCTAGCCTTCCTTCTTCAGATCCTGTTGATTGAGCTCGTTGTTGCTGGATGACTTAATTTTCTTAGCAGCGCCAGCCATGACTTCAGTTGAGTGATTGTTGTTGTTTGTTTAAGTGGATTTGCAGTCTATTTTATGTTTTCGTTTTGATTGCCTATGAACGTTTTGTTGTTGTGTGCTTTTGCGTTTTGTTGGGCCCGCCAACTTGAAGAGCGCAATTGCGACTTTTCAATGCAATCACAATATTAAACAAAAATGTTGTGTAGGCGATTATGCTTGGATGTTCAGCGATGTATTGGACACAGTTTAATGTCCAAATAATAAATACATGACAAAAATTGAACTTTTGTGCTTTCTTTACCGCTTATTGGAAACAGGATATGCAATCAGAGATAAGAATATCATGCCTCCAACTAAGTCCTGTACTTCTAGCACTAAAAAAAATATCACATAACTAAATAAATGAGGTGCGAAATGGGTGCACACACATACACAAAGACTTCTGCCAATTTGGCGTTGTCTGTTGTTGACAGTTCTTCCACTTGTGCTGCCTTTGGAATTCCCAAACAGTCATAGCAATGGCCTCTTCTTGCTCAACTTGCAGAAGATATGAAAAGCCTGTTTATGATAGAACCGGGAGGTTCTTAAAACAGCTGTGCAGTCGACCCCTAATTTGTGACGTCTGTGTGCCTTTTTGAAAAGTCTAGGTAATTGCTTACTATAAGGTAGCTTTCTCCGAATTATGAAGAATTTACGTGCAGAAACTAACTAATAAATAGACTTAATGGTTGCGCAGTTGACACCGCTTCTGTCAGAATTAATCATTTGTTCGCTGTCACTAACTCTATTTAAGTGCACTTGGGAATACGCTCGTCTCGCTCTAACTGTGACTATCGAACTTCTCTGAACTTCTATAAATGAATAAAGTGTTTAAGGGCCGATTTCTTATCTTCTATATAGAGCCAAATGTCACAAATTGGCTCTGAAATTGCTGAATTAGCGAAGAACAAAATTATTTCCAAACCCCGGTTCGAACCCGTATCTAGTTTCAGCGAGCTTCTGAACCAGCTCCGTGAACCAGAGCCCAGAAAGTTTCGCGGGTTCGAACCCCGGATTGAACCCTTCCTGATTTTTAGGAGGTTTGCAGCCCCGGTTCTTAATTGTTTTTAATATTAGTTATAAATTTTGTATGGGTGTTACATCTTAAAATTTACCGATCTTATGGGAGTGGACCAGTGCGATGGATTCAAAAACACAAAAATGTTTTTTCATAAATCGCATCTATAACTTATGTAGAATACGTGGTGAAAAGGAATTTTCGATATTCGATGTCGTTAGAAAGTTATAGCGCTAAGAGTATACGTGTATGCATATAAAAACGCATATTTAGATCAACTTTCAAACGTGTATTTCTCGAAATCCCTTTTTATACCCGTTACTCGTAGAGTAAAAAGGGTATACTAAAGTCGTGCAAATGTATGTAACAGGCAGAAGGAATCATTTCCGACCATATAAAGTATATCTATTCTTGATCAGCATCAACAGCCGAGTCGATTTAGCCTTGTCCGTCTGTCCGTCCGTCCGTCTGTATGAACACCTAGATCTCAGAGATGGTAAGAGATAGAGGTTTGACATGTATGGGACAAATGCTTCTTTTATCTGCACGCAGATCAAGTTTGTTTCAAATTTTGGCCACGCCCCCTCCCGCCCCCGCAATTTGGAAAAAAGTTATATCTCCTACAGTTCTAAAGGTAGCGGATTCGTACCTTCTAGAGATACTTAGTAATTAGCAAAATGAATCGATTTGCCGAATGATTGATAAAGTTCGGATGACCCTCCCGCACAGTCTTGTAGATAGATGTTTTGTACCTTCTAGAGATAGTTGGTAATTAGCATTATTTCGATTTGCCGAAGATGATGAAGATGGGATGAACGTTTCTCAAGTTATGAGCAAAAAAAGACCAGAGAACCCTATTCTAATATCTTCCGTACCAAAACTAAAGGTGTTTCACATCCAAATGTCTAATTTCGTTACCTTGAGCTACTATTATTAAATAGTTCGATTTTATTTTAAAATAGTTTTTGATTTTAAATATTAAAATATGCACACTCGATAACATTCCATTATATTCTACTTAAAGTAATACAGTTTAATAGTATTTCGTCATCACAAACTCTCATGCGCAAACAACTCCTTCCTAACGCTTCGACGTGTGCCATCAATAAATCGAACCAACATACTTGTAAAAACCAATCAAATTCAATATAAATATTTGTCATAAAACATTTGCTACGTGGCATCGTTACATTTTTGCTACTATTGAGCGATTTAGGGGGAATCAGTTCAGTGGTCATCACCACTAGTCCAGCCGTGGGACACATCACCCAGAGCTGGTCACGTGCACAGATATCTAAGGCAAATGCTAAGTGAGTAATAACATACATATTCTTGTCTTTGCGTTTTTCTTTGTTTGTCCCCCCCTGGGCCCTTTTCAAATACCATTAACGCAGTACAAATTTCCCACTACTACTTTGCATGCTAATTAAGTTGTCAGAAACAAATGCCAAATGGACAGCTTTTGTGCCTGGCCAAACATCAAAGCCTGACCACTTTACGTCAATTTGTAAAGCCAAGCAAATCTCCATGAAATACTTATTTCCCTTTTAAAACCGTATCCTGTTTAAGGTTAAGTAAACACAAATCGCAGGCCCGCCAAAGCCATATTCAATTTGGCCGTTGCCTGTCAACGGGAAATGAGTTTTCCACTTTTTTTTATGGCTGGCACTTCTCCTTGAAATCCTGAAATGCCAAAAATCTTTGAACAAAATGCGGCCTAACTTGACGCTCGCTTTAACTAATGGACGGACATACATCAAGCCAACATACATGCTTGTATTTTATACAAAACCTTTTATTCCCTATGCCAAAGATATAGAGGGTATAATGAGTTTATGCAAATGTATGTAACAGAGAAAAGAACACTTTTCAGTCCCTATAAAGTACCCTTTATATATCACTTACCTCAAGATTTAATGATGCAGAAATATACGCTCTATTGTTTTTTATACACTTGAAAAGTGCATTATAATTTTGCCCAAAAGTTTGCAACGCATAGAAGGAATCATCTCCGACCACAAAAAGTATATATATTCTTGATCAGGACGACAAGCTGAGTCGATTAAGCTTTGTCCGTCCGTCTGTCCGTCCGTCCATCTGTCTGTTTCTACGCGAACTAGTGCCTCAGTTTTGAAGCTATCGAGTTTAAACTTTGCAGAGAGTCTTCTTTTGACTGCACGCTGCAAATATGTCGGAACCAACCGGATCGGATGACTACTTCTTGTAGCTACCATAGGAATGTTTGGTCGGAAAATGGGTTTTAGTGAGAAAAACTGTTTTGTTCTCAATATAACCGCTCTCAAACACGGTAATGGGTAATATTGAATGTTTTTAAGCTGATCTGCCAAGTTTGGTCAAAGTCGCTAACCGTTGAAGCAAGCTTTTTCAAGTGTATCAGAACTTCGGCATAGACGAAGTTAGCTTTGCCTTTCTCGTTTTTTATAATGTGTGATATTTTCATATTGATATCTTTTGAACCTGTATTTCCTTTCACAGCTTTATTTACCATACCAGCAAGAGCTTCATATCTCTGTTGTCCTGCAGTCGATATTGCTATCTGTTGCGGCGTCCACAGCGGTGCCGATAACTGTATTTCGGTTACGGTTGTATCAACGAAACCGAAATTTGTTTTGGTTTTCGTTCCTGGTTAGAACCTCGTAACGCTCAATAAGATCCGATAAAAGACTCACAAGGAATAATTTGACATGATGGTGCATCAACACCAGCGTCGTCAGCGACCATTTTATTTAAGTTTGCTAGAATAAGAATAAATCTTCTCCAACTAAAATCAAGGGTACGCGGTATTTTGGAGGCGGGGCGTTTGGAATCGCTCTTATTTATTTTTTAATGTATGTACCTTGATTTACGCTCAGCCTTTTGACTTATGAAAAATTTCAAATTCCTAAAGAAATGCCAAAATGTACGCATTAATTACAATTACAATTCCAGTGAACGATTGGGCCGTTGCTTTGGAAAAAATTCAATTTGAGAAATCTGCAAGTTCGCTATAAGCGTGACACAATCGAAACTCAAACCAGTGCAGGTAATTTGTTTATCATTGTACTCGAAATTGGCTAGGCCTAAGCTCTGACTTTTGTTCTTACCATTAAAGTAACCGAAGCTTGAAAATGTAACTCAATTTAAAATGCGACTCGACGTCTTTTGTTTGTGCCATGCGAGGATGTTTATATATGTAAGTGATATTTATTTTCACTCTACCGACTGGCGCCAGTCTCTAACACACACACACACGCACAAAAGTATGCCAAACAGACTTTGAACAAAAACACATACGAAAATTTCCTTTGGCTTCGTCTTTTTGAGACTTCAATTTCAGGTTAACTGGTAATTGGAATGGGCTTAAGCATCCGCACTGTTGAATGACCAAAACCAAACTGAAGCCATAATGAAATCCTGATTCGTTGTGAATGACCCCGTCTGTCACGGGCGCAGGCGCCAGACCGAGCACAAAGAGCGGCTTCAAAGCGAGCACAAAACACTTGGTGTGGGTCGTCATCTCTTTGGAGCAAGTGCAATTGACAGTGAAATGTTGACAACTTACAAATCTTTGGATTTTTTTCATAATAGTTCCGTATTTCTTTTTAGCTTTCATTTCTCATTTTACTTTGCAGGCCAAGAATTGCGGAATATGCGCTTTCATTTATGTTGCGTTGCCAAACAATCGGCGTTGCCAACAAAGGCAGATTACACAAGCGTTTGCACCAGTGAAGATTGTAAACTTGGACTTGGACGCTGAATTCAAATCAATTGTCCACTTAATTATTTTTTAATAAAAACTTCGAAAAAAAAATTAATTGACCATTTTTATATAAAAATTAGTAATTTATTGATCAAATAAAATTTATTTAAAAATTATTAATTAATTGATATGATATATTTTATTTTAGAGTTGTTGGTTAGCGACCTTTCTAATTCTATTTAAAAATAGAGGGATGCTAATTTCGGCTAATATGAGTGCCAGTTTTTTATATGGCAGATATACGATATATTCATATGATTTTGAACAAACACTCCAAAGTTATGTTGAAACAAATAATATTCATAAGTGTAAAGTATTAAGACGCTACCATTGAAAACAAAATAGTTGTTCTTACTAAAACTAGTATTTCGACCGATCGTTCCTATGGCAGCTATATGCTATAGTCATCCGATTTGGATCAAACTTCACAGAATTGTGTGGTAACGTATAATATTGATCAGTACCCAGTTTGGGAGCGATAGCATTGACCGTGTTCAGCAGAACAACTTGCTCCATGATCAAGTAAAAATTTGCAATAATCTTCCTACTTAACTTGAGTAATGCGGCATCATAATAGCCAATTTGAGGTATCATGATACAGGAGCATGTATCAAAGAAATAGTATGCTACTTTAAAGTGATACTGCTCCCTCCAACAGCAAAAACTACTAGATGCCAAATTTATTTCTGATACCTGCTCAGGGATCAATTATTCTGCTAAACAAGCAAATTTAAAAAACAAAGAAAACAAACAATAAACAATACATTAAAAAAACAATAAATTAAAATACCCTTCCCAAGGGAATAAAAATTAAAACAACAATTACTTTAAGATATCCTTCCTGCTGAACATCGTATTAGCCCTTCATTTACTAGAACATAAACATATTTACCCACAGATCAAAGATACATTCATACATTTGCCTTCGATATTCCGCAGGAAGGATATCTTTAATTAAGTGTTATTTTAATTTTTAAAATAAAAATTTTTCTTATCAATTAATTTGAAATTTTTATGTAAAATTTTGAAATTTTTATATAAAATTTGAAATTTTTATATAAAAATTGTAAATGAATTGTTTTTCCGAAAGTTTTATTATGAAATAACTATTAGTTTCGGTACCTGGTTCAAAAGACAAAAATTTTTGTTTTAATAGGCCGACTTGATGTACCCGTTATTCAAAAAAAGACAGTAATTAACTTTCTAAAGCTGCCTTTACACTTTTCATATATATATAAAAAATATAGTGTAATAGCAAAGCAAATAACTCTAAATATTTGGAAAATTTTGCATTCTTTGATGAAATAGAACAGGTTTTATTTGATAAGAGTTTCTCTTTAGCCACGGGTGCGTTAAATTAAGATTTGTGTCATCACCCAATCAGCTGTTAAACACCCAAGCATGGCTCCTTTCGGAACGCACTAATGTGTGTGTGCTGTGAAGCCAAACAAACACACGTATCTCAGAGATACTATTGCCATTAGTTTTTTTTTGTTTGTTCCCGTTTATACGGAGACCATTTTTATTCACTTTTTATTGCTTTCATTTTTTTTTATATTATTATTTTTATATTATTATATTTTTTATATTATTTTTTTTTTTTTTTTTTTTGTTTTACATTTTCTTTTAGTTTCACATATCTTTATTGTAGTATATAATTTTTTTGGACGAATATGAAAATATGTACGTAGAGTTTAGTCTAGTCCAAACGGAAAAATCATGAAGAAGAAAATTATTGTGAATATATTTTGTATTAAAATTCTTTGAGAAAAACCATGTCTTGCTAAAGCTTATTTTTGGGGTGGGTATGCAAACAAATAGATGGTGGTAAGTAATCCGCAGAGTCAAGATGCCATGACACAGATACCTATAGACTAATAAACGGACGAAAGACTAAGTACGGGGATCAATCTCGACAATGGCTACGACTGATCCAAGGAGTCACGTTATTCATAACGACGGGAGGGATAAGCCAGGCTGTAACACCATCGGACAGGAGGACTATGGTGCAAGTGAGTGAATGGGAAAAGAGTATAAATGAGTGTGAATGGGTGATTTGTATGGATATTTTTGCTTTATCTTTTTTTCTTCTTTCAGCATTAGTTTGAGTGCGCATAAGTGTGAATGTGGAGTGAAAGGGGGTCCACTTGTATACAGCCACGACAGTACTTTTTAAACGGACTTCTTCAACTATATCGGACATAGGAAATTGGCACGATTTTTATAAATATATTGTGACACATTACGACTATGAAATACATAAACCTAAGAGACACACACACAAGGAGTAGGTGTACATCCTACCTCACTCTTCTCCCTACTCCCCACGCCTACTCCGCGTACCATAATCTTTGAATTCCTAAACGTTGACGACCGCACGTCTTGGTGTTCCAATCTCTTTGCTAGTAAAGAGATTTCTCCGCCTTTATAAATTTTTATATTGTGAATGTTTCTGGGAAAAATTAGCCTTGGCAAAGAACCCCACCAATGCTATCGCTCACATCCCTCGTATTTGTAAGAATTCCATAATTTCACATAATTTCACCGAGATTTATCAAAATCGGACAACTATATAGTATAGCTGCCATAAAAAGATAGGTTTGAAAAAAAGGCTTTGTGAGAAAAACTTCTTTGTTTTCAATGCTATCGCTCCCAAACTTTGTACAAATCGATATTATATACTACCGCACAATTCTGTCAAGATTGATTCAAATCGGATGACTATAGCATACAGCTGCCATAGGAACGATCGGTCGAAGTTCTAGTGAGAAAAACTTTTTTGTTTTCAATGGTAGCGTCTTTATACTTTCCAGATAAGAATGTAATCTGTTTCAACACAATTTTGGAGAATTTGATCAAAATCGGATGAATATATCGTAATGCCATATAACACACTGGCAGCATACATCATGCTCCAAGGGTATATAAACTTCAGTAGAGCCGAAGTTAGCATCCCTCTATTTTTATACACTTGAAAATGTATTATAATTTTGCCCAGAAGTTTGTAACGCATAGAAGGAATCATCTCCGACCACATAAAGTATATATATTCTTGATCAGCATGAAAATCTGAGTCGATTAAGCTTTGTCCGTCCGTCTGTCTGTTTCTACGCGAACTAGTCCCGCAGTTTTGGAGCTATCGAGCTGAAACTTTGCACAGAGTCTTCATTTTACTGCATCGGATCGGATGACTACTTCTTGTAGCTGCCATACAAATGTTCGTTCGGAAAATGCGTTTTAGTGAGAAAAACTGGTTTGTTCTCAATATTATCGCTCTCAAACACGGTCATGGGTAATATGTCATGTTTAGCTAATTTGCGAAGTTTGGTCGAAGTCGCTAACCGTTGTGACAAGCTATTTCAAGTGAATCAAAACTTCGGTGCAGACGAAGTTAGCTTTGTCTTTTTCGTTTTTATTTGCTTTAACGTTCATAAACATCCTGAAATTTTTTCAAGCAGATCCGACAATATGTTGTGCAAAACAAACAAAATCAATTTTCATTTCCGACCCCATTATATGAAAAAAATTTGCATCGACCCTTGAATTTTCTAAAATTCCGTGTTTTTATTTTATTTGTCAAAAAACTTCAAAAACAAGTAGTAAACTCATTCATTCCTCAGAAAAAAAAAACAGATCATGATATTTAGTACCAAGTTATATATTTTTATACTCTGTACCGAAGGTCATTTATTTGAACCGAGCATATGTTTTTAAAACGGTATATTTGCGCTAAACATAATCGTTCAATTCTTTTGAATAGTTTGTTTTGAACTAAAAAAATTTCACAACTTTAAAGCCGTCGTGATGGATCATTTCTGGAAAAAGATTATGCACACAAAAATCATCTTGAATCACCACCAACCCTTGAATATACTCGACCTTCTTGCCTAGAGTAATACTCTAGATTCTGTGACTTTTATCTTAAGTCCACCTATATATTCAGTTAACCTGTAAAAAATCATACAAATCAGCCGAAAGCCACTGTAGCTTTAGCTATACCTCCTTTGTAGCTTTAGTTCTAACTATGAGCATGTAAAAATGTTTGTTTTAAGTAAGAGCGTTGCAGTCGAGTGGCCCGACTCCATAATACCCTGTAAAATTGAAAAACACATACAAACACACATATAGTCTCTGAGATCGACGCGTTCATACAGACAGACGGACAAACGGACACGGCGTAATCGATTCGGCTGTTGATGCTAATCAATAATATATATACATCGAAAATGTTTCCTTCTCCCTATTACATACATTTGCACGACTTTAGTATACTCTTTTTACTCTACGAGTAACGGGTAAAAAAATTAAAAGTTGAACAAAAAAGTATTTTTTTTCTTAGGTGGGAGGGCAAGAGAAAATCTGCTATAGTATTGAAAGAACCAGTACATACACAAAAATTCGCCCGCATGCATATACACATAGTTAAATTCATGTGTTTTTCAAATCGCATTCTACCCAAAAAGGACACAATTTCCATACGATTTGTGTGTAGCTTCGGCACAGACATTCAACTATTCAATTGTAGATCAAATACCTGGCCTTATAAGCTGACCCGAATCAAGTTGCTTTCTGTACGAAAATTCGTATATTTGTTAAAACAGTTCTATGTAAAGCTTCTCTTACAAGCGGTGCTGCAATGTATGAAAATCTATCATTCTATCGTTATTTGTTTACACTAACAAAACGATGCCCATAACGGCTGTATATCAATTATGTTGCCTCCGAGTTTGTTGGCTTCATATTGACTTGCTTGGTAAATATTTTATGTAGAAATGTCACAAATATGCTGGAAAACGGATATTACACTAAATTACTAACCATCAAAGAGTTCAATGTTATGCAAAACGTTGGATATTCCCAAAGTATTTCGTTCCAAGTTAATAAAGTTTCTCAACTGCATGTTGAAATTGCATTTATTTGCTTCGACAAACATGCTAATGTTGATTGAGGAACTTTTTCACATCCACAACCCAATTCCTAAGGCTGCTAAATCCTTTGCCACCCATCCTCTTCGCACCGATTTCTTGCCAACTGTTTTGTTGCTTCTACGAAATGTTTTGTCGCCAAAAGCATTTCTTTAATTTAGTTTTGATTCAAAATTTTCTTGTTTATATATACACAGAGCCGAGCTGCTGGTGTGTGAGTGTGTTTTTGTTTTGTTTGCGGCAAAAGTTTTGCCCAGAAAACTTACTTTTGGCCAGGCAGCAAAACAAAGGCGCAAATTACAGTTGCGTATATAAATATATTTGTATATACGTAAGTGTGTGTGTCTGCTATATATTGTGCACTATATAGAAATTGTAGTTTTTGTTGTCCTGCTGCTGCTCTGGCAGGCATTTCCGCAGCAGCGGTCCAACACAAAATTGGAGCATTTCCGGTGTGTTTACAAGAGACAAAAAAAAAAGCCACCAAACCCAACAACGACAAGAAAATGTTCTTTTCAGCTAGTTCTTGCTAAAACTTTCAGGCGCAGGTCTCAAGACTCCAGCTCAAGTCTCGATTTCTTTGATAGAGCAATGGCAACAGCCACAACAGACCGCAAAGTGGAAACCTTGTTTATCCCCTGCGCCCTGAAAGAAACAAAAAACAATTACAGCAACTAATAAAGAAACATTTAAAAAGCAAAAGTTTACCACGGTTGGAAAGGGGGTAGGGCATGGTGGAGGGGGGGAGGTGAGGAAAACTGCCCGGTCCGTTGTACATAAATAAGCAATTAAAAAGTTGTTATTAAAATTATTATGTTGAATTGAATGCAAAGCGTAGTTTAGTACAGTTCAGAAAGGGACAATCTCTGATGGAACCATAGCTAATTACTAATTGCTGCATATTGTGGGAAAATACTGGAGCACGGGTAATTAGTTGAACGTGTTTTAGTTTTGTTTTTTTGTTACAGTATTGTTGTCATTTTGTGACCGTGAAAATGACACTCCGTGATGCAGTTTATAGACAAAATAGGGGCGGTTTTCTTATGTATCTGTTTTTGCTCATATCGAAATCCACCTAGATTTTGTAAGTTGATTATCAACTTGGGCATTCGCCTCACGGTCACACCGGCAGGGCTGCAAAGGCAATTATAGTAAGTTGGCAACACCTCTGCACTCTCCAGTTTATTGAAATGTCTATTGCTCGCCACTTTTAAGAAAAGAGGAGAACAAGGCAAGCTGTCTATAGCTAAGTACACACAGTCAAATAATTTGTATAAATTTTGCCGAAGGCTCAAAAGTGTTGTCCAATATACTAAACTAAAATTTTACTCAGACATGTGAAGTATATCACGAAAATTATTGATTTTTGTTATGATTTGATATATGTTATGTTTGAGTTAAATAATGGAAATTAAAGTAACGTAACATCAGGTATCGTAACGTCAAATACTAATGTTGATAATAATAATCGAGAAAAGATATTTGAAATAATAGCTTATATGTATGAATGTATGTATGTATGTATGTATTTGTTCTTTATTTAAATTATTTCGAAAAAATTACAGTTTGATTGGGGGTATATTAAGAACTACTAACAATGACTTAATAGTCGTCTGTCGGCAAAAGTTTGCAGATAATTAGTGCGTTTGGCTTAATTTAAATTACACATTGTGCAAAGTCCCGACTGGGTCGGCGAAAATCCATCTCCATTCAGTTTCAAGAGACCACATCGGGCTTTAAAAATCCATGTAATGTCTGCAACCTTCATGTCATCTGCAATATAAGTGGTTCCATTGTTATAATCCAGAAATTTATAGATGCGACGCGTAGTTGCTGCTGCCTGCTCGTGATACTCTCGGATTGCCTCAGCTTTTAATCGGTTTACCAGTTCATTATACCCGAAGTTCCATGACTCTTTAGTTCCATTTTCCAATTGCCATTCAAAATCGCGGGCTTCTATTAGAAAGTTTAACCGCTTTGCTCAGAAAACGTTCTTTTGGATGATGTACGTGGAAAGCTTTCGTGGTAATCTATTTTCTTGGTAATCAAATAAGGTTTTCCCTACATAGTTTAAGTGGGTCATGAGTGTGAAAAAGTGGTTGTCTTCCATGCCCAGTTCGATCGCCAGTGCGTATTGTCCGGCAGCCTTAGAATCCTTTTAACAAAGTATCGCTGAAGTTTGTTTACCTCTTCAAAATGATGTGATCCCCATATTTGTGCTGCATAAGATTGTGTGGAACGGCATACCGCAAGGACTAACTTCCACTTGGAGCTTTTGGGTACTCTTTGATTGCAAAAATAATTTTTCCATGTACTGTTAATACAGTTTTTCGCTGACCTGTTTCGCTGCTCAACATGTTTTGTGAAGGATATGGTTGGTGTAAATACCACTCCCAGATAGGTGAACTCTGAAACAATCGGTATGGGTTCCGAATTGTAAGTCCATTTCTCGTTTTGAGACAGCCGGCCATCTTTTCTGAATACCATCATTTTTGACTTACTGGTATTCACCTCCATATTCCACTTTTTGCAGTACTGCTCGAGCCTGTTGATCATTCGTTGCATCATATCGACGTCGTCTGCTAACACAACGATATCGTCTGCATACAAAAGTACTCGGAGGTTAATATCACCGATCCATAGTCCTCCTTCAATTTCGTCATGTAGATCGTTTAGGAATAATATGAACAATATTGGGGAAAGAAGACATCCTTGTTTTACGCCTGTGTGTGTGCGGAAAGATTGTGACAGCTCACTCCTAGTCCACACTGAGGAAGATGTATTGCAATATATATTTTGTAGGAGATTTTGCACTTTTGTTGAGATGCCCAGTTGATGTAATTTATAGAAAAGTAGTTGCCGTGGTACTCTGTCAAACGCTGCCGTAAAGTCGACGAAATAAGCATATACTTTTTATACTCTGTACCAAAGGTACATAGAGTATAATAAGTTTGTGCAAATGTATGTAGCAGGGAGAAGGAATCACTTCCGACCCTATAAAGTATATATATTCTTGATCAGCATCAACAGCCGAGTCGATATAGCCATGTCCGTCTGTCCGGCTGTCCGTCCGTCTGTCCGTCCGTCTGTCCGTCCGTATGAACAAACAGATCTCAGAGATGATAAGAGATAGAGGTTTGACATGTATGGGACAAATGTTTCTTATACTTGCAGGCAGATCAAGTTTATTTTCAATTTTTGCCACGCCCCCTCCCGCCCCCGCAATTTTGAAAAAAACGTCATATCTCCCACAGTTTTGTAGATAGATGATTTGTACCTTCTAGAGATAGTTAGTCATTAGCAATTTGCCGAAAAAATGATAAAGATCGGATGAGCGGTTCTCAAGTTATGAGCAAATAAGTGAATCACCCCCCTCCACCCCCTCCCACCCATGCACTACCAACGCACAATCTTAGATAGAGAGAGAGAGAGAGAGAGAGAGAGGGGGAGAAAGAAACTCAGAGATGAGCGCAGCAGCAGTTCTGCATTTATCTCTTACTCTAGGTACAGAGTATAAATATAGTCGGGCTTGACCGACTTTCTTACTTGTTTCTTTTCAACCAGTTTAAGATGTACTGCCGCTGCCAGGATGTAGACGTTGTCTGAAGTAGAGTACTCAGACCGGAACCCTGCTTGATACTCGCAAATAAGCTTTTCTCGCTGCGTCCAGTGTGTTAATCTGTTGGCAATTATACCCATCAGTAATTTGGCCACACAGTTCATGAAAGCTATTCTTCTATAGTTGCTATCCTCATGATGACAGCCCTTTTTGTGAATCGGGAAGATTGCAGTATTTACAAACGCATTATCAACTTCATCCGTTACTAACATTCGGTTATATACTATGACAAGCTCCTCTTGAAACGATTCCGTGGAATGTATCAGGTGTTCATAGGGGACTCTGTCAGCTCCTGGCGATTTAATTGGTTTCGCTTTACGTAAAGCATTCTTAACCTCATCTTTAGTAATTGGCGCATCCAGTTCAGTATTCTCAATAAGAAACGGCGCATATTCTATGCTATTCGCTAGTTGCCTGGGACTCAAAAGTGATTGGAAGTGATGCGCAAACTCTTCTGCAGATATGCCTGTTCTTGGAACGTACTGTTGGTTATTAATCCTTAGCGAGTTTCCACCATTGTTTGCTATCCTTGACAGTGTTTATCCTCTCCACCAATCTCTTGCTATATTCATCTTTACTTATGGCGCACTGTGATTTATACTCTCGATTCTTTTGTAGGTAATTTTCTTTATGCTGGGTACTGTTGCAAGGAGAGCTCCCTTGCTTTTTGGCATTTCCAATTAAACCACGGCTGTTGTGAATTTAGCCGGCGGTTGTCTACTTTAGGTGTCGCACTTTTTATTGCATCAGTTAATGTTTCCAAGCTGACATTTTCCTCTCGCCTGATGACCACTAATTTCTCGTCCAGTTTTCTTTGATAGGCTTCTCTTTGTGAATAGCTTATATTATTTTGAGTCCAAAGTTTTATGTAGAAAGCTTTGCCCAATTAGCAGAGTTTTGCAGTCTCGTAATACAAGTTTTTAAACGTCACGCCAGCACATATTTTTGCTTTTACCTTAAGTCCATTTGATCGATTGTTGTCATTGATTTTTCTAAATGTTGTGCTACTTAGTTGCTACCAAAATTTGATTTCTCCTAAAGAAGGTTTCACGTGCAAAGTAATACCCTTCTAAGGCCTGTACTGAGTCGCCTGGTCTGGTCAAATACGGGCCAATGCCGCATCATCTCAGTTTCAACCATCACAACCTTGTGCCATTTACCACACTGACTTACCTGATGATGTTCACCATGTTGCCCAGTTGCTGCCATTTTGTTTATTTTAATTAGTGGAAAAAATATGGCCCAGCCACACGCAATGGAGTGCGCTCCACTTGGCCAACTAGGTTGACTGCGTTCACATAGCCGCAGGTCGAGCTGAACAATGCAGCTTTGTCAGCCCAGCAGGTAGTAAGTGGGTGGAAGGTAGACAAAGATGTGCACCGAGGCATGAAAGATGGCACCACCAACTAACCGCCTCCCCCGCATCGCCGTAATGAGCACACCGCAATTTGTGTCGTGTGCTGCGGGCCGTTTGCCATTCATTTGGTAAAAATAACAATTAAATGTTTTCGTAATGGCCTGTCCTCCCATCCTCGTCCAACAATTCACTTTTGTTTTTGTCCTTGCTGCTTGCTGCTATGCAAATAATTGCTCTGCAAATATGCTGCCAAATTACAACGTTCTCTATTTATTTTAGTTGGCCACCAAGGCAGCGATTTAAGATTTTTAAAGTGTTGTGTGCCACCTGCCTGAAGCTCATTCTGATGAGGCATCATCCCCAACCCCATACCAACAAACCACCGAGTGCAATTTTGTTTATTTCCGGCACAAAATAAACTTTCAAGGATAAGCAAAGTTTTGGCTGCTGCATCCTTAAGCAAATTTTCATGAAATAATATTTTAGTGGCGCCGTGGGCCATATGTGAAGTCATGGCCTGTACATCCACAGCCATAGCCACCCCCAACCCGCTGCGCTCCACCCCTAGCCCACGACAAGCGCATAATATTTTTAAGAGCATTTAGCACTTTATGCACCTTCCGTTCAGAAAAAGCTCAATTTATGCAGCCCGAGGTTGGTTTTTCTCGGTTTGTTTTGGCAGTTGTTTGTTTTTGGCTTTCCTGTAATATTAATATAGTTTTTTGTTATACCCTTGCAGAGGGTATTATTGTTTTGTTCAGGAATCTTGAAACGTATGCAAGGAAATGTTTTCGCCCCTTTAAAGTATATGGCATTTTCTCAACTGTCTGCGGTTCCTAAGCTAGTTTTCAAGAAGGAGTCGGCATTGTGAGCAGAGATGTTGCCACTGGGGACTGAGAAAAAATTCGTAGGGATTTTAAAGCTTCTTTGCCTCTGACTACTCAGCAAGCAGAGGCAGAGAACAGAGAGTTTCAAAGCTCGTTGGCTTAATATGCCAACACATTATTTACTTAAATCACAAAAATAGAGAGGGTATTGGTGTGCAGAAAAAAAAGCGGCGCAAACCAGCTCCGGCCTTCTACATCGACCGCTGGACAGCGAGAAAACTTAGCTCATGTTTTTTTACTCAGGAATCATTAATGCTTAAAATAATTTCAAATATTTGAAAAAAGGGTATTTAAACTTCGATATTCCCAAGTTTTCTGCTCGCTATTTTGTTTTTGGGTAATATTTTTGAAGCGTTGCTAAAATATTTGTCCGCTGCCGCATCACATGTAATCGGTTAAAGTGATTAAATTTGGATACAAAAATCAGCAAGCTTGTATGCTAATTCCCCAGCACCCTTTGTCGTCATCTTATCGTCTCATTGTCAACCCCGTAGCTAGCATCAGAATGTCACAATGGGAACATTTCATTTGCTTAATGTGCGGTGGTTGACTGGTTCCCCTGTTCCTCGGCCATCTTTGTATAGTTCTGGCTATACTCCACACACACACACACACACACTTTAAGCATCCTACCACATTCACATCCACATGCATCCCATTGAAATTTCTCCGTGCTAATGAAGTGTGATTGAAATTTTGTTAATTTGCTCAAGTGCTTGGCTCTGTCAGAGTCTCTGCATGTGGCAGTGGCATTGCGTACTTGTAGAATTTCTTATTTACATAATCTCAAGCATTTTCCGCTTGGAATTTCTAAAGATTCGCTTAATTGAATGCAGAAATAATTTGTAAGGCCTCCAGTTAAGTTGGGCGCATAATTTTGCTGACTGTAAGAGTCTAGTCAGTAAGTCAGAATTTCCCAGTAATCGACAAGGTTAAATACTTTGTAATGCTCAACTGAAAATGTAGAATTTTTCAGATGTGACTGTTTTTACGACCTCATAAAGTTTAATCAAACTAGCAAGTTTAAGCCAGCTCGAGGTCATGTTATGTTTGGACATACACTTAAGCAGAAACACACATCACAAAGGCACAGAATTAAATATCTAGACCATGAAATTTCTCAGTCGACACCGCTTCTGTCTATTTGGGACTATGTCCGTCTAGCTCCAACTCTGTGATGTTCTATGTGGCACTGTAAGTTTCTCGTTTAACACCACACAAAAACAAGCCGGGGAGGAGGTGAGCGGGAAAAAACGAAAAAAAAATTGGGGGGGGGCTATTGATTTAAAAAATATGATAAGTTTATCCTCACTGATTCCAAAACTGGTTTCGGTTTAGCTCCATCAGCTATTGTTTCCAAGATGGCGGAAAAACGAAAAAGTTGAATTTTTGGCACTCAAGGTTATAGCCACACTATGCAAATATGTGAGTTTATAAGCTATTTGCGATAAAGTAAATATCACTGCTTTTTAAAAAACAAAGGCGAAAGTTGAGAGGAAAGTGTCTAATTTGGCCTTTAAGACAACATCTTTCGATTTATGGCTTTTTCAAAAAATCATCCCGTTTAAGCTAGCGCGGTTATTTGATAATTATATTCGCCATCTGAGCATATGGCCAACATATGATCTAATTTTGTGATTTTTATAGCATTCAAATCGTTTATTTGGCAAAGTTATAGCCTGCTAAAGACAAAACACATATTTAAATTTATGGAGGAAACTAGATTGTCACTCCAAATCTGTATGGAACTGTAAAGAGGCTACTTGATTAGCCCTAAAGTGTTATATGTTTACATGTAGATGATAAATTCTATTTTGAAACAAGTAGCCTTTTCCAGATCTATAAATTTTTTGACTGACGATCTAGTTTTCCTCCCAAATTTAAATATTTTTTCGTCTTTAACAGGCTTTTGCCAAATAAACAATTAAAACCATAAAAATCACAAACGCTCAGATGGCGAATATATTAATTCAACCGCGCTAGCCGAACGGGATGTTATTTTGATAAAAATGCTATAAATCGAATTCTTTAGAATTTAGCACCTTCCGTAACTTATAGCGCCTTTGTTATAAATTGTACTTTATAGCAAATAGCTCATATCCCCTCTTTTGCTTTTTTCCTTTCGCAAAAACACTGTTGGGCTGTGTTATCTGTTGCTCCATGGCGAACGAGGGTGGAAGACTACGTATAAAGCTGTTTCAAATACTCCCCGTTTCTCTCTTCAGTAATCTTTGCCCAATTACAGAACATGAGCATGTCCTCTCATGAAATCAATGCTAGGCAAGCGGCTTAACAGCAAAAACCGACATCAACAGACAACGCCAAGTTCACAGAAGCCTTTGTGCGTCTTTGTATCCTCAAATGACCTTACTGTATTAGTGAGATAGATTTTCTACCCAATGCCAACACAGTGACCAGTATGTTTAAGTCCGGGGTTATACAAATAAACTAAGTTTTTTTTTCAGCTTCAACAACTTTTCGAGATATTCCTCTGTCACATCCGTTGCTTATTTAGTTCATCTACGGTTTATTACACAATTTTTCACTTTAATTGAATAAATTGCATAAATAAAATTTCCCAAAAACAAAGGAAAGCAACCAAAAACAGAATTACAAAGTGACGTTTGGAAAATTCAATAATATTTGTTGATGTTTTTGGTTAAATTGGTTCGAGGGTCAATTTATAACTCTGGAAACGCGTAACGAAGTGAATATGCACTAATTTTTAAAAATTGGACTGATTTATGGTAAAGCTTACAATAATATAACAAGCATTTTTTCAGTTTGCGGTGGTTTGTCAAAAAAAACGGGTTAAATCAAATAAAAAAAAAAAGTTTATGAAACTGAAAAATGTAAGTCACTATAGTAAAAATTTTGAGGTCTAAGGCAATGTAATGGTTTCTTTTATGGGGGCTGTATAGAAATAAACAGCTTTAAATGATCACGGTTGTTGTTTTGAATTTGTACTGAATCACTCTTGCGAGCGATCTTGCTTCAATTCTAAATTTCTCATCCCAAAGTGAAGGAAAATTATCTGCGGTTTTCCACTCGATGCATGTCAAGTTGTTCCCACCGGATGACCCCTTTTCGTCCATCTTGATCCTTGTCATATAATTTTTAATAGTCTTACAGAAAGTGATATGCATATGGCTGTGTCTAGTGAATATGCATGTAACATTACGGGTGGGCAGAGTCGATTATCATGTTCAAGTTTGAACAAAAGCATTTTGTATGGGGCTGGACGAGAAAGAAGCTGTATCCTTTATTATGGATTGCTGCCGCAGAACTTAATTTGATTTATTTTGTTTTATTGACCAAAAAGGAGTGCCAGAGAGTGTGTGTTTGGATAATCTTAAGAGGTACATATAAGTGAGGGGGTGAAGAATTAAAAGATTTGTCTCGTTGTCTTCTATTTTGGGTGCCAGATCCTTAATGGCATACTCAACAACCAGCGGCACATCGGCACACATCGACAGCTGCACTTGCGAGTATAGCGGAGTGGCCTTGGTGAAGCCATTCAGGTAGCGACAGGCAGAGTTCAGCTTCACCGCCTCTTGCATATTAATGATCACAGCCTCATCTTCCTTGTCAACGGCACCGGTTTTGGGCCAGCTTAATGTTGGCCGTGCCCAACAATAAAAATAAATTTGACAACCTCTTTGGTACAACAGATGACCACCGATTCGCTGAACTGCGGCTTATGGACGGCATACGCACCACACACGAATAGTCCGTCTCTGGGATACCCAAATGCTCCTGATCCAGATTCATCAGCTTCATCTCGTAGTCAGAGAGCTTTTCCTGGTTGGCAGATTCGAACATGATGGTCATTGTGACTTTGTCCTCGTTGTTGGCACACTTGAGAATCTTGGCCATGCTGCCCAGATTCATGCCCATGGAAAGATTGCGATCGCAGCGGAACTTGTCAAAGCCATCGGAGCGTAAAGTCAGCGATACCAGAGAGACGTGGGAGTTGTCCATGGCCTGCAGCTGTATGCCCGAATCGCTGCAATCAAAGGTGCCCTCATTGAGCAAATCCTTGATGACATCCAGGATCTTCTTCAGAATGGTGGCTTGACCCAGGAGTGCTTCGAACATGATGATGATTTAACGTGGCAGCTACAGCAGATTGGAGAAGTATTACGAAAAAGTAATGATGGACTCGAATTGGCGCAACAAATGCGCGGGATAGGGATAGCGGAATAGGCGGGATCACTGAAACACACTTATATAGTGACTAACAAAAATGCATCAGCAGACCGTCATAGTCGTAGTTTTTGCCAGCGCCACGAACTGGAAGTGGAGCATACTCGCCGGGCGTATAAGAGAAGGACCAGCTAGGTGAAGCGACAGCGCCAACGTCCACTTGCTAAAGCGAACACGTGCAGTTGCTTCGACTTATGCCGCTGACCGAAAGCACCAGCAGAATCAAAATAAAAAATTATGAGAGAGAGAGGTTATTGCCTCTTAGTTAAAGTAAGCTTGAATTTTCGGAACAATGTTTTTAAAGAGGTTTAGATATCCGTATAACTCTTTATTGTTTCCTAGAAAAATACAAATTAAGACCGAAGTTTATATACCCTTGTATAAATTAAGGTTTAAAAAACTTTTCGTCGGACATGCTTAGCTGAGTTATTTCCCAAACTCAGCAATAGATGGCACCACTATTTTGACCTTGTGGCGGTTCCAGTCCCAGTTCATCTAGCTCCAATCACAGATTCAGTTCATCTATCTGGTTCACACATCTCTAACAGCTATCGATGCTCGATACGCCCGCCTTTTATGTGTCTTACATCTCTAACTCACACACACACACACTCTTAAATCTCGCCAATCAGCGACACACATTCTTACCGGCAACACGCCGTCTCCAATAAACCGAACTTAAACCTAATTTGTAATTTAAACTAAATAAATAACGTGGCGTAGCCACAACCATTTGGCTGCCTACGATATACCCATCCGATTTTGTCCAAGCTTCTCAAAATTATGATGAAACCGATAGTATTAATAATTGGAAAGTAAGAAGACTCTACCATAAAAAACAAAAAAGTTTTTTTCACTAAAACTAGTTTTTCGACCGATCGTTCTTGTGGGAATCAACCGATCCGGTCGGCTCCGACAAATGCATCGTATTTGTACCTAAAGACTTTGTGTAAAGTTTGGTTAAGATGTCTTTAAAGCTGGCGGAGGAGACAGCATTGAAACAGAAGAACAGACGGATGGACGGACGAACAGACAGACAAACGGACAAGGCTATATTAATCCAACCCGACTGGCATCTAGAACGTGTAATGAACACCCAACTGGGCCCCCAATAGTATCAACTTTTGACGCCTTCATAAGACCAGTGCATCGGGTCTCGCTCAATCCGGGCGTGGACCAAAGCATTGAGAGTTATATTGATAATCTGGCTCAATGTGTGGGATGTCTTTCCGCAGGGATTCTTCAGTGACAATGTGCTGAAAGTGGCCAAGTCTGAGTTACAGTGGGAGGTGGACAATGCCAATGAGGAGGAATATACGGAAAAATTTAGATAAATGATTTGCCCCTATCCGGAGTACTATGTACCGCGTGATTGACCATTGAACTGGTACCGGTAGTCAATCAAAATCCTCGCTTTACTAACTCTTAATATGGAAACCTCAGTTGTGCCCTAATACCTTCACTTTTCCCACTTTACTTTTTAAAGGTAACCGCTAAGGAAACAAAAACAATTACGAGACATGAAGCTTTCGCTAAGCAGTAGCCGGACAATAGACTCTGCGGCTGGACAACACACTGCACCGCAGCGGAAATGAAGTTGTTGGTATTTTTATTGTGGACCATGTCCTTAAGGCTGAATTTACTGCGACCAGGGAATTTTGTTGGGGCATGTTTTTTGTTCTCTCTCTTCAATTACCTCTTAGCCACTGGGGTATATTGGGGCAAAGTGAGTATATTCGGCTTGTTGGCTTCCTAAGGTATCAGCCAAGTTCATTTGTAATTTTGGCCGACTCCGACTCGCTTTTTTGTGGCCTAGCTCGGTTGCAGTGGAACAAAATGAAATTTATAGACGCCGGAAAGAAGCGCGCACAAATAAAATAACATTGTCAATTGGAAATTAAATTTTTAAAAGAAATACTTTTGGGAAAAGGCAATTGATTTAGGCATGCCCACAGAGTCAGCAAGGGCCATGCGCTTTGCATGGCAATGGCCATAATAAACGGCACGCAGCAGCCAGCAGAAACCGAGCTGAACTTCAGATAAAGGTTGCCGCCGACGCAGTAAGTAAACATGTCCAGAGCGGGGACCGGGTCATGACGTGCATGGCTAGCGGGATTTGTTGTAGGTTGTACGTACGTGCTTTTGGTCTAACAGTGCTCCGGCAATGCCCACGAATTGCTGCTGCTGAGGCTGCTGCAGTTCAGTTACTTTTGCGGAATGCGTAATTCATGCGTGCAAATGCGGTCCAAACGTTTATGATGTGGTTATGCCACTGTTGTCGTCATCCTCGGTACACGCTTTGTTTGCCTTCTTGTCACACGGCGTATGCGTAATGAGCCATGCGTATCTCTGTGTGTGTGTACCACATTCTTGCCATAATTAGGCATTCTGGCAGCGGAAATTGCTGCGGACTACGTGATGGCGCTTTCGAGCCAGAGAAGTGCGTAAATTTAAAACTTAAAATCCTATCAGAAATCATATTTAACTGCGCTGATTAACTTTTGGTATCCGATTTCAAGCCATTCAGTTCAACGGCCTTTGTCTGGCTTTTGCTTTTGTTTGTTTCCATTCGCGCATATCGTAAACCCTTTTGCCCTGACAGTTGCGTCATAACTGTCAACACTCGACCAAACAGGAAAGTATTTTAAAAGTTATGACAAAGTCACAAATAAAACGCGATTTTTGTTGAACTGCCATTTGGCGGATCAGTGTGACTGCTGCTGCTGTTGAAAACGGTATGTAAAAGTGACTAACTAAGCAAATACTTAAAGTAATTTCAGTGCAAATTTGACTTAGCTGTATATCTATAATAAAGATGTAATGCTACTCGCACATCCCGATGATATTGAAATTATCGGCAAAACAGAACGGGCTGTAAGCATACACTCAAAAAAAAATCAATCCATATGAGATCAAATCATTCCTAAGCGGTAATGAAAACAACGTAATCCCGGATATGCTTGAACCGATCAGAAATAGGATTGTGTTGATCCGCCTTTTTTGATCCCAAAAAAGATTACAATTATCCCGGAGTAATCCTTTAAAAGATTGAATTTTACTGAAATTTTAGAAAAAAAAAAACAAGTAAGAAAGTCGGTTAAGCCCGACTATATTTATACTCTGTACCTAGAGTAAGAGATAAATGCAGAGCTGCTGCTGTGCTCATCTCTGAGTTTCTTTCTCTCCCCCTCTCTCTATCTCTCTCTCTCTCTCTCTCTCTCTCTCTCTCTATCTATCTAAGATTGTGCGTTGGTTGTGCATGGGTGGGAGGGGGGTGGAGGGGGTGATTCACTTATTTGCTCATAACTTGAGAACCGCTCATCCGATCTTTATCATTTCTTCGGCAAATTGATACATATTGCTAATTACTAACTATCTCTAGAAGGTACAAATCCTCTATCTACAAAACTGTGGGAGATATGACGTTTTTTCAAAATTGCGGGGGCGGGAGGGGGCGTGGCAAAAATTGAAAATAAACTTGATCTGCCTGCAAGTATAAGAAGCATTTGTCCCATTTATGTCAAATCTCTATTTCTTACCATCTCTGAGATCTGTTCGTTCATACGGACAGACGGACAGACGGGCATGGCTATATCGACTCGGCTGTTGATGCTGATCTAGAATATATATACTTTATAGGGTCGGAAATGATTCCTTCTCCCTGTTACATACTTTTGCACAAACTTAATATACGCTATGTACCTTCGGTACAGAGTATAAGCATTATTTAATCACAAAGCTGTATCATTTTTGGCATGTTTGACTTTTTAATTTGAGGAAAGACAACTCTTCTTCCTTTCCTCTGCCAAGCCATAAGCCATAGAACATCCTTATTAACTTCCAACTTGGTTTAGTTAAGACTTCTGAAAAAAACAATTAAATAGGTATACAAATTGTTGTACTCAACTGGGATTCGAACCCACAACCACGCGCGCACTGAACATGATTGGAATGGCATTTCATCGCACACCACCAACCCCATCTGTTGTTGCTGAATATCTAAAAGGCTACTTATATTTCTTCGCTCTCTCTCTCCAATTTATGGTCATGTGATCCCAAAAGGGATTGAAGTAAGCACATTTGGAATGATTCAAGTTCGAAAGGCATGGGTCAATCCTTATAGGATTGAATTGTGTAGAATATCCTGGAAGTCGAGATTGAATTTTCAAGCTCATGCCGGGCTTACTCAATTTAATTTTGAAATCTCGACTTTTTTTTTTCTGTATAGCGTTTTCAGAGATTGAGAGACAGTCGGAACTGATGTCCTTAGCGGCTAACGAAAAGAGAAGAGCTAAGAGCTAACCAGGAGTATTTTATTTTTAAAGAGATAATTTTAATTTTTTTTTATTTTTTTTTTTTTTTTTTTTTAAATGTTTTGACCAATTGTAATACTTGGGCAATATTTATAAAGTTTAGAGATTAAAAAATACATCTTGTTTGATTTGAATAAAAAAAAGAGATAAAAGTAAGACACGCTAACATTTAAAACAAACAATTTTTCTAAATAAACCCACTTTTCGACCGATAGTTCCTATGACAGCTATAAGATATAGTCATTCGATTTTGACCAAAAACTTCAAAATCTGTGTAAAAGCGCATATTAATAATCGCTATGTGAGACACGTTAACATTAAAAACAAAAAATTTTTACTTTTCGACCGATAGTTCCTATGGCAGCTATAAGATATAATCATCCGGATTTGACAAATACTTCCAAAACTTTGTGAAAGCGTTTAATATTATTAATCGCTGAAGTGGGAGACGTTAACATTAAAAACAAAAAATTTTTTCTCACAAAGACCCACTTTTCGACCGATAGTTCCTATGGAAGCTATAAGATATAGTCATCCGATCCGGTCGGTTCCAACATATTAGCAGTGTGCAGACTCTGTGCAAAGTTTCAGCTCGATATCTTTAAAACTGAGAGACTAGTTTGCGTAGAAACAGACAAACGGACAGACAGACAGACAGACGGACAAAGCTCAATCGACTCAGCTCGTCGCCCTGATCAAGAATATATATAGTTTATAGGGTCGGAAACGAATATTTCTATGCGTTGCAAACTTCTGGGCAAAATAATAATACTCTTTGCAAGTGTATAAAAAGAAGGCAGTTCCAAATAAATGATTTCAAATGTGATAATAGCAGTTTCTGAGGTAAAACTCTGTGTTTCAATTTTTGAAAAAACATTGTGCTCTTAATTATGAATATGCCATGAAATTGAAAGAGTATGCATTCTTTATTGCAAGCAAGTTGGAACAGTTTTGATTTTTATGAGTGGTTTTCGAGGCTCGGACTTGTGACTCATGCCAGTACCGACAGCCAACGATGTTTACCAATGGTATCTGATTGTAACGTTTGCGGAGTGTGGCGTTCGACTGTCTGTTGTCGTCAGTAGTCAGTCTCTTGGTGCATGCACCTCGGTCACACACACGTTTGACAGGTCGCTGATGGGCCGCGAATCGAGCGTTAAAACGGCGCTTAAAGGCTGCGGCTGTTGCGGTGGCTGTGGGCCGACGGCAATGCACAATCATGTGGCTTTCCTTTTTATTTTAGTTTTTAAAGCATTTTAAAATTCGTAATGTCGCTTTAATGGAATGTGTTAGTCGATTGCAAGTATATGGATATTAATATTATTATTATTACATATTTGAATTTTTGCATAAAACTAAATTAAATGCAAATTACTTGCACAAATATATGTACCATCAATGGCAACAAAATTCATTCGGTTTATCAAATTACATTTAGTGTTGTGTCCAAAAAGGCAATAAAATTATTGCAATTAGATTTCTCTGTTACCAAATGTTCATTTGGGTAACTGTAACTGTTTTTATGGGTGATAAATAAATAAAATGGTTTTTTAGCTAATTAGCTGGTTACAATTTAAGGCAATGCACCAAATGCCTTTGTTGTTCTAGTTAATAATCAATTTATTAATTAAATTGTAATCAATACAGCGAGCGGCAGAGAAATGCGTGAAATATCAAATATTAAATTGTGTGCAGAGCGAAATTCAAATTGGATTTCTGTTCGCCAGGTTTTTGCTGAACTAACGAAGTACCATTGTTGCCACACGCACACGCACACTCACACACACCCGCCCACACTGTTATTAATGATGATTTGTCAGCAGGCTGGCCCCTAACAATGTGCAATGTAAATGCGGTGCGAAAATTTCATTTGCCCAATAATCAGTCATGGAATTACATAAAAATATAAAAAAAGTCTGCGTGTGGATTATATAAAATATTCAGCGCATGCATTATCAATTCAGCGAGTTTGCTATATTCACTTTTTTTCTTTTTGGCTCTTCCCCGGAAAATGGATGTGTTTTAAAAAAAGCTAACGAAGCAATTGTGCTTATGGTGTGAAAAATCAATCATTTCTGATCAGAGGGCAATAGTAGACACGATTGTACTTTATACAGGTCAAGGGCTTGGCTAATGTTAGACTGACCCTCACCAGGGTAAACAAGGATAATTTTTAACTGCTGCAGGCGCCCATTTTGTTTTTCAGTTTAATTCAATAACATTTTAACAGGTGGCGCAGTAGGTGGTCATTCCATTTGACAGCTCAGCATTTGATCTTTCTGATTTGTATTTTGATTCCATTTGATTTTCAAATTCTAATTGCCTCTTTTTCTTTTAGGCAAAACTTAATTAGCAATCCTTAAAGATTAAAAGGACGCTAGATTAATTACAAGTATAATGAAAACTTGATGTGCAATTTAAGCAAAGTGATGATCATTTACAGTTTTATTTCATGATGTCATTTATGTTATAGTCCGTGTAATTATTAGTGATAGATAGATAGGTATAGTTTCATTAACATTTCCTAAAGTATTTAGGGTCGTAGGAAGTAGTCTCTATATTGTTAATGGCATACTAATGGCATGAGTCGTTGGTTTTTGTCGATGGAGAAGATTTCGAAATTCCAACAATTTTTACTGAGAATACTGTGGAGCAGTCTGGAAAATTTACATCAAAATAATAAAATTTTCCTCACTGATGGGACAGCCTTTGTAATTGTGGAGTTGATTTTTGGGCCATGTATTTCAAAATTTCGATTTTAAGGGCCAGCGCGAGCCAATATTTTTCTCATATCAATTCGGACCAAATATAAACTTTTTCCACCCGGTGTTTTGAAATCGGAAAAAAATTATAACAAGGATCAGTCTAGTGAATAGCTTCTTTACTACTTTGTTTGGACTAAGGTTAAAAATGTTTCGTTATTTTTCTGGTCCATACCGGTCCGTACCGGTATACCGAAATAAAAGTCTATGTACCGGTACGGAAGCGAACACCGAAATAAAATAGAACCAAAACAGAACCTTTTATCGAAACGTAACCGAAATTCGATTCTTTAAGTTTTTCGACTAAAAAAAAAAATTTTTGGAATTAAAAAAAGAAGAGTCGATAATAGAAAATTTTCATATAAGAGCTTCGGAAAAGAATTGATTTTGTTTATTTTTGTAAAAAATATTTTCGGATTTGCTTAAAAGTTTAACAGGATGTTAATAAGACCCTAATAGAATTTTTCTGAAGGTATATAGTACCCTTGAAAAGAACTTAACTACTAAGGATAATGCTTTTGCGTTAAAACTGAATTTCAGACGCTTACGAGAAGTTATTAGTTTAAGTCCCCTTTTAAAACAAATAGTTTTAGCCAGATTCAATAAAGTGGCTTTATATTATTTATTCAATCTAACGTTTATTCTTAGTAATAATTAAGTAGGGTAATTTAGGAATGGAGTGAATTAGATAGCGTTCTGCTGCGAGCACGGTCTTTCTATGCATTTAAAAATGTTTAGTGTTTTCGAAAGATAGGTTATCTATGTGTACGTATGACTTATAGGTCGCTATTAGAGTAATGCCTAAAATGTTCAACGGTTTCAACTCAACTTTTAATTTTCCTATTTTCATAAAATTTTTTTTAACATATAACGATAGATAAAGGTGGCCCATTATCGGATGTTACCTAATCTTGTCAAAAGCAAGCAAATGAAAACAGAAATGAAATCCCATTTTGACCTTACAAACCGAGTTTCAAGTTAATCGGATGAAAAATAGTTTTTTTGCATGTAGAATTTTCCGGTCATTTTCAAGACTGGGGGCGGATCTTCCGGCTTTAAAAAATCTCATTTTAATTTGTTTCTTATTTTGTCCTTACAAACCGAGTTTTAAGTCAATAGTATGGAAATAGTTATCTTGCATGTAGAATTTTTTGAGAATTTTCCGACCGTCAGGTGAAATTTTCCAACTTCAAAAAATCACATTTCAAACTATTTCCTATTCTATCATTATCAACCAAGTTTCAAGCCAATCGAATGAAAATAGTTTTGTTCATGCAGAAATTTTCCGGGAATTTTCCGACCGTTGGGTCAAATTTTATAAAATCGGAAAATCACATTTCAAACTATTTCGTATTTTATACTTACAAACCGATTTGGTAGCCAATCGGATAAAAAATAGTTTTTGCATGCTGAATTTTCCGGCCATTTCCCACGTGGGCTGATTTTCCAAAATCGGGAAAACACGTGTCGAATTATTTCGCGTACTTTGCATACAAACCAAGTTTCAAGTGAATCGGATTAAAAATAAATTTTTCCCATACAAACTTTTTCCGACGCTTTTCCGACTTTTCCGGGAGGATTTTTCCAAAGCCCCGTCTTAGCACGCACTTTCCCCACTAACAGAAACTCCTGTCCAAATTTCAGCTTTCTATCTTTTACCGTGTCGATGCAATAATCAATAAGTAATCGTGCACCTCTTAAACGAAGGCTGTGTGTCGCACAGCATCGATTACAGCCCAGTATACATTTACATTAGCATGGACGCTTTGTGGACTGCTTGCTTACGAATCCTATTACTTTGTAATCGTCAAGTGGGCGATAGCCGAACGATTTTCGAAGCTCCATTACAACTGCACATAACAATCTAAGAAATGTAATGGACGGTGTGGATGGGCCGCTCACTAAACGATACACATAGTATGCGCTGTTGTAATGCAGATACTTTACGTCGTAATGTACTTTGAGCTAAAAGGTATATAGAGTGGTAATGCTATTGAAGTACAGCTCCAGTACAAAAAATTAAAACAAATCGACTAAACGCTATTTAAAATTAGTTTTTTTCGCTGATGCGGAGATGCACGCACACGCCACACGTCAGAAATCAACTACACATGCACACTTATATGTTTGTGTGTGAATCCATAAAGCTAGGTACCGAGACACTCGAAAATTTTTGCGGAGCGGAAATTGTTTGATAATATCCTGAGCCGCTCAGACAATGTAGTGTGACCCACAGCAACAAAAATTCAGCTGTTGTTTATTTAAGAAATTGGCGGGCTAATTCAAATAAAATTAAAGAGTTTATTGAATTGATAAAAGGAAGTCACTGGGAGAAATTCAAAGGTCATAAGCAATGCCATGGTATATTTCATTTCATAAGCAGTGTCCTTTATTATTGTATTGCATTGGCCTGCGTGAGCAGAACTTGACCCCTAAGATATGTATACTGCTATAGCGAATACCAAAAGGTAGCAACGGGAGCGGCTGGAGCAACGGAAACTACCACATAAAGCCGGAGGAAACACTCTATAATGTGCAATGGAGACTGCAAAGGCTCAGGTCCGTTTGGCCGTGGGCTGTAGAGGCTACGGAGGTTTGACCTTTGGAGGTCAGGTGGTGTGCACACATTGGGCGAATGGCATACCAACCACATCAACGGGGGAGCATACCGAAAAAGATTCTCAGTCACAAGTGATGCAGCGGCCGGTGCTGCCGGTATCAAAATGATTTTATTGGCCAGATTCCATGAAAATGGTTGCGACTTGCCCTTTGATCATCTCCACATGTTTGTCCAACTCGCAGCTCTCCAAATAATTGTAGCATTGTATTTTTAGTCTTCTTTGCTTAAACTTTTTGTATTGCGTGCTCAATTTTCGTAGGTACCTCTGACAATTATCAAACAAGTTTCATAATTTCATGACTCCCTTCGACAATTTATCAGCTGTTTTCAAGAAAACGAGTTGGCAGGTCCATGTTTATTGTCGAAGCGATTTCGAGTGTCTCGGTACTCGCTCAGGAAATGCGCTCTGACAATTTTCGCGAGCGGATTTCCTGAGCTATGTAATTAGATGGGCTCAGCAAAAATTTCGAGTGTCTCGGTACCTAGCTTAAAGAAAACCAAAAAACGAACAAGCATACGAACGCGGTTCGAATTTTCGACAAACGAAGTTTAGAAGACTTGACAAACTCTGTATGACAACTCGGTATACAAAGTGTAGCGATAGTGTTTTATACTTGTGGGCTGTTGTAATGCATGATGTGGGCTCGCCTCATTTAGCTGTGCGCCGCTGGGATATATGCAAGTTATGTATTTTTATGTATGCGCGCATATGGTCACACTGAAAAATATTTGAAAACAAAAAACAACTGCTGCTATTAACAGTTAAAGCGTAGTATACACTTCCACCAAAGACTTGCCAAAACAAAAAACTCCATATAAAAAAAACTCACAAAAATTTTTGTGCCAAAGCCCTTTGGCAGTCTCTTTGGTGGTAGTCCACACTTCCAACAAAAAGGCCTCAATTAAATACCGATAAAATACTAGATCCGTATTTTCTGTATCGTTATCGATAGCTCCCTGAATAATTAATTTTAATTATTTCAAGAGGTATCGCATATTGTCGATACACAAATATGCGTAGTCGGATGAAATTTGAATAATTTTCCCATCAATGATTGAGCGCAATTTTTAAAGCAAGCTACAAAACATCGTGAGACTTGAACCAAATTTAAACTGGGTAATAATTATGAATTTTATCATTACTAAAGTATCATACCTGCTCATCGGCCCCGAGCCAGGGGTGGGCCGTGAAGAACGCATGATAATCATTTGTATTTATTGATTGTGAAACTTATAATTTAAAATCAAACCAAAAATAACGCTCTAGGCAATGTGGCCATATTACATGCATACATCTGACAATCTGGTCACACTGTCCCACAACAAAAGAATTGTCAATTTGGCTGTAAGTCTTTGGTGGAAGTGTATACACGCTTAACGATAAAAAAACTCGCAAGATTTTAGTGCCAAGCCCCTCGGCAGTCTCTTTAGTGGTAGTCACACTTCCAACAAAAAGGCCTCAATTAAATACCGATAAAATACTAGATCCGTATTTTCTGTATCGTTATCGATAGCTCCCTGAATAATTAATTTTAATTATTTCGAGAGGATTGTCGGTACACAAATAGCGTAGTCGGAGAAATTTGAATAATTTTCCCATCAAGATTGAGCGCAATTTTAAAGCAAGATACAAAACATGGTGAGACTTCAACCAAATTTAAACTGGGTAATAATTATGAATTTTATCATTACTAGTACCTGCCGGGGGGGCGGGAGCAGGCGGGCCCGTACATCTGACAATCTGGTCACACTGTCCCACAACAAAAGAATTGTCACTTTTGGTATTTTTGTTTTGGCAAGTCTTTGGTGGAAGTGTATACTACGCTTTAAGCCTGAATTGTTAGTTAAGTTTAATTTCGCAGCGTATTCGTACTTTGTACAAAGTATGGTCAAGGTAGATTTAAAACTGTCGAAACAGACGGTCAGAAGAGCGGTCAAACAGGCGGACTGACATATGAAGAATATCTAAGCTTTATGTGGTCGGAGATGCGTACTTCTCTGGGTTTCATACATCTGGACGAGTTTAATATAATGTGCAAGTGCATACAAAATGGGGAAGATTAGTAATATTTGAACTTTATTTTATAATGGTTTTTGTAATTCATACGAGCGCTGCTATTAAATAACCTTAATAAATTTTGCATTTATTCAACATTAATACACAGCCTAAACGGCGAAAGCTGGACAGCTAAATTTTTTTCATCAGCTACCTTTGGTGATAAAAGATATCTGAGTTTGCGAGCAAACTAAAATAACATGAGTAAAACCACAATTAAGAAACAGAAATGTTATGTATAAGAAATGTATGTTCCATATAGTTTTTTATAGATTTTTTCCCAGAACTGCCTTTTGTATGGCAGCTATACTATAAAGTTGTTTGATTTTCATAAAACTTGCTGAAATTATGTGAAAGCTTAGAAAACTTAAAAATACGAAGTTTGGAGTGGAAAAAGTTTATCTCATAGAAACTAGTTTTTTACCCGATCGTTTCAATGGCAGCCTTACGCTATAGTCATCCGATCCAGCCGGTTCCCACACATGTGCAGCGTATTCGTACCTAAAGTGTTTGCTTTAAAACTGAGGGATGAGACAGACCGACATGGCTGTATGAGCTCAGCTCGTCGTGCTGATCAATAATATATAGTTTTTGTGGTCGGAGATGCCTCTTTCAATGCATTACAAAAATTTTTCAGAATTTTAATATACCCTCCGCAAGGGCATAAAAAGCTGTGACCAAAGATGATATGACCAATGCTGATATGCGATATTGCTTCCTTCGGCCTGTCGCAAAACATTTGCAACTCATAACTAATCCCTTGAAGTGAAGGTGCAGCTGGTATAAATGGTTAAATACCGATGCATATTCCATCAATTTGTTTCTCTTTGTGCAGATGCAAAATTCGAGTACTGACGGATTCATATGCCATTTTAAATCACATTCCAATGACCGTTTGACCATTGCCCCTTGGCATCAGCCATTTACCAGCAGAATCAAATTCGTTTTCAATATGTCATCATCTAGATTTTTTGTGTGTTGCTTCCGTTCCATTCTGGAGAAGTGGCCAGCTGAGCGGCTCCTGCTGTGGCTGCAGTGATTAAAGCCATTCATTTTGTTGGCTCCTTCACTTCACTTGGCTTTGTTCCCTGGGGGCGCAGTGTGAGTGTAAATGTGTGTGTGTGTGTGAGCGTTTTCTTCGTGGTGTGTGTTTTCAATTTAATGGCTTCATTTTATGGGCTTCAGTTAATTAATTGACCATTAATGAGCTGCCGTCGTTTGTCCGGGGAGCTGTAAAGTATGAAAAACATTCGAAATAGCAGTGGGGTTTCATAAGTGTAATTTGAGTGGGGTTTTTCTGCTTATAGTTTTCGCAACTAATCAAGTGGCATGAATAAGCTCATACTCGCAGTCCTTGGGTAACAAATCAAGTGGAGATAATCCGAGTTAGTTTTTTATTTAATTAATTTCGCTGCTTCAAATCAAATAAGCGCTCACGGGCAAATGAATCAGTTCATTGATGGCTCCATGACCTGTATCAGCTCGGCTTCCCTCTGCTCTGTAATGCTGCTGCATAAATCATTTTTTCCCAATTCGTTTCAATTGCATGGAAATATTTCATACGCCACTCTGTACATTCGGCTTGAGGGCGTGACCAATGACAACCGTTTGGGGTTGTACAAAGTCCGAGCGGAACTCGCTGCGCGTTAACACACACTAGCAGCAGCACAACTTGGCCCTGCGCCAGTCCAAAAGTAATGAAAAAATGCGTTTGCCAAAAAAGCAGCAAAGTCGAACAACTGACTCCTTGCCCACTTATGCAAGCAGCCGAGCGAGTGTGCGCGCCGCAAATAAAAACCAAACACAGTGGCAGCTTCAAGGCGGCACCGCAAAACGGAAACGGAAATCGGAAGCTGCAACTGTGCGCCAGCAGCGGCTGCAACATAAATAGGCGGCACCAGGCGGGCCTGGGTTGGCGATAAAAGTGTTGCAATTTATGGCCAGGCTGGATGGCGCCCGGACCAAAATCAAAACCTAGGCCCAGGGACCCGCTCTCTGGCCAGCTAAAGTTTCTGGCTAATTGATTTTGTGATTTTATCTTTTAATGACTTTTTCACAAAAGCGCAGAGCTAAAATGCTGCTGCAGCCTTGTATGTATATATATAAAGATATGTATGTGATTTTAATTGCATTATGTAGACGGCCATTCAGCTGCAGCCCAAAAGCAGGCTACACATTTGAACAATCGCTGAAAAACGCGCTTGAAACGCTCTCAAATCGCGAGGAAAGCTGCTTTGCTGCCTCTGTTTCTCTCCAGTTGCGGGTAGGCATTAAGGACTGCTCGAAAATATGTTCGATTCAGTCAGCCAGACTTTAAAGCCTCTGAATAAGCCACTGGGCTACTGTCAGTCTCACCTGCATGGAAAAGTAAACTTATTTCGCGGCTTGTAGCTAATTTTGTAGATAGTTTGTTGGTTGGGAGTTGGGAGTTAGCTACCAATTCATATCCTTTCTCTATATCATTTGTCAATTCGGTCGGTATACTAATTTCTATTCTCAATTAGATTTATATAAAAAAAAACCATTTAACTTCTTCATTACACCTTTCAGTATCAATTTATTAACTTTGTCGTCCACCAATTGCCCTTCTATACACTGATTGGAAAGGTACTCAATTATCTTACCTACCGCGTTTTACAGGCGCCAGGGCTCCGATTATCATCGACTTTGTTGTTGTTCACTCTTCGAAGCTAGTTAATGGCGACGCACTTTATTAAATTAATAAAAATCTCGGAGCAATAAGAGCAACGGGAGCAAGGACTTGCCCACCACTATTCTTATAGCAAAAACACATTTAAAAACTCATTTGGCTTTTAAGTTATTTGGATTTTTGAATGGTTTATCGAAGGTGTAACAAAGGTAACGAATAATAGTTTTATTTTAATTCCATTCTTACTATTCCGATCTTACTATTTAAACATAACTTTTCTGTTCTTTAAGCTGAGAAAAAAATTGGGTGATAATACATCACCGTTTAGGACATATAGAGTTTTTTTACCCTGTACCCATTAAAAATGAAGTTGTCCAAATGCATGTAACAGGGCACAAACGCTGTGCCTATTTAAGGCAGATCGAGCGTATGAGAAAGTGTTTGTGTGTGTGTTTGTATGTGTGTCTCAATTGTGCAGGGTATTTCGGAGTCGGGCCACTCGATGACAACGCTCTTACTTGTTAATTTTGTAACGTACGAACAAATACTTATACTCACTTAATAAGAGAGTTTAACACCAGCTCGAATAACGGTTAGGTTACGGTTACTGTGTTGCCCGATTGCTTTTTTCCGGTTACAGTTATGTTACGGTTGTGGAATATGGGTTGCGGTACGGGTAATGGTTTTCCACCTCAGTCTGTTTCGGGTTTTTGTTGAAAAGCTAAGGGCACTCAAGATTGTTCGGATCTCATTGTGCTTTTCATAAAAGACTAGGATATATTAAAAGATTTGTAGGATTTCACAAACGTACTTAAACATACAAAACATAGAAAGGCTCTGTCGGAATGAGAATGGCGAATTGCCACATTACGACCCTAAATCCAGATCAGAATGTATACATAACATTTTCAGCAGATTTCGTCCTGAAAAATCAAATAGAAAAAAATCTAAATTAAAGCCGATTTCTGTCTCGCCGCTTCGTGTTAGATTTCTCTGGGTGTACCTTTGGCAAAGAGTATAAAAAGATTTCGGCCAATAAAAATGCGTTGAGCGAAACCGAGATTCGTTTCGGTTTTATTCCCTAGTTTGGAAGAAAAAATTTGAAAATGGAAAAGCGCCGCAGGGAATTTTTTTTTTAGTCGCGCGTGAAAATGAATGTATAAGTGAGTATCCACAAACTGATCAAACAATAAACATTGAAAAACTTTGCAAGATGTCTAGGGCATATTTTAAAATTTTACCTTCACTTAGATCATATTTGTACATGAATTCTGTTAGCTTTAGCTTACTGTATTTAAGCTTTGTGATTAAGTTGTAATTTTTTCTTAATTTTTGACATTTGACGAAAAGAATTTACACATTACCTGCAAATTTAAAAACTTAATTAAAAAGAAACCCATGGTTGACCGCCTCGACTTTGCTGTTTAATTAATCTTTATAATTCGCGGCCCATCGATGACATTTTTTCCAAAATTGTTGTTCAGAACGGTCGTATACTGTTTAATTATTTAGTATTTTTTTTAAATCCTTCATTCTTAGTATAGTATTTTGCTTAGAAATATTTAAGATGGGGATTAAAAAGCGTCATAGCGTCAAGTGCGTAAGTTGTTGCGTTTTTTGAGAACAAAATAAATGAGGAATTCTCAACTCAAGTGACATTTCGTCTGCAACTTCCTTGATTTTTTTCATAAAATACATCGAAAGTGTTATGTAGGCCTGCTGACTAGGAACCGCGCTAGGCAGAGGAGCCTGTAGTGCTTCGTTCAAATAATTGCCGATGATCCCCAGGCAGCGAAGAAAGCGATTAGAAAGGTGTGAGGGAATAACCGACCAGCATGACAGTCGTCAAAGCGAAGCCCATCGAAGAGTTATATGTCGCTGTGCGGGTCGTGCCAAAATTAGTAAAATTATTGGAAATTTATTTGTAAAAAAAGTGAAAAATAAGGCCAGCCAAAAGTTGAAGGCGCTGCAAAATTCCCTGAAAGGGGCAGTGCATGAGACCTTTTCCTGCTACAGCCAGCTGCAAAAGTGAACTAAATTGAATCCAAACCAAAAATTATTACGCCAAATCCGACACCTATTTTTTTGGTGTGCACAAAGAAATTTATATTTTTTGTCCCCCATACGCACAAACAACAAAGTATACAAATCGCTAGACGAACGACACAATCAAACAAATACATATATTCACACATATATAAGAAGGCGAACGCATCTGAAGGTCAACGACCCCACCGGAGCTACAGCTGGAGCTTGTGAAACCCATACACGGCGAATTGGTTCTCACCGGAGTACGAGATCCACTGCCTAAGCTACTAGGCGCAAGTCAGCAGTACCGCTATTCCGTTAGCGAGAGAACGCGACCGCTAAAACAGATCACCAGACGGAGAGGCAGGAGCGCAGAAAGCAGAGGCGAAAGTGAAGGCTTCGGCAGGTCCGACGCGTGTACCGTGGATGTGGAGGAGAGAAGGAGGAGGAGTGGGATGGCATTTTTAGGTGTTGTTTAGTTACAAACAAAAGGGAAAACAAAAAACTCTCTCTCTCTCTCTGAGTACTAATCTCAGGCCTAAGCTTAATGTTTGATTTTTTTGTGTGTTTGACTGCTGTTGTTGTCTGAGCAGATCTGTCTTTGTTTTGTGCAATCCATCCTATAACAGGTACAAAAAAAAAAAATCGTCCGTCGTTGCTGGCGCCACCAACAAAAAGGCGGGTGAGTACGTTCTTGCACAAACATAAACATATATTAAAACAAAATAACAAGATCCGCACTAAACAAATCATTAGGCAAACAGCAATTTGAGGGAGATAATGTTTACCCGCTAAGGCAAAGCAGAAATGAAATTTTAAGTTAGAAACATGGAAAACCAAAACAATTGCTGTGACAATTGATTTGCCTTTTTTTTCGCTATTATAGTTTAATCCTTTTTTTGTTTGAAGTTTTTTTTTTTTTTTTTTGGAATATGAAATATGAAGAGAAATATAGCATTTAAATTATATATATATATCTAGAGACACAGAAATAGAGTTATATAGAAGTAGGATTATTTTTAGATTTAGTTATGGAGCTCAAAAATTATAAAGTATTAAATTGAAAAAAAAGAAACATAAACATGAATTGCTAAGTTAATTTATATTGGAGTTGGGATGAAAGGGGTGGTGCCTGCGCTGGTGGGGCGATAACCGCAAAAACACAGCCAAAAGCATGACTTGTGACTAAAGACGGACTAGGACTGCATAAGGGGACTAGCAACTTCTGGCCAAAGTTAGTCCAAGGCCACGCAGATGCGTGGGAAAGGGGTGGGTAGGCCAAACCGCCGATCAGCACTTGTTGATCAGGCCAGAGAGCAACTGAGCGGCGTTTGTGTGTATGAGTGCATGTGTGTGAAAGATATTCAGCCGAGGCGAGTGTGTTTGATTGTGTGAAAGAGTGTGCGTGTGACAGTTGGGTTGATGGGTGTGAATGGATGCATGTATCTGATAGTTTAGGATGTTTTTGGGAGTTCTGATGGATGCCTGGGTAGGGGACGTATGAATGCGAGTGAAGTTGTTAGCTGGTTTGTGGGCGGGTCGGACAGAACTTTAGACGGACCTTTTTTTTTTCTAGTTCAGATGGCACGAGTCTATAAATGTATTGTAATTGTTCCACATTGAGTGTGAAGGTGCTCGGAGGACCACCCCGCATACGGCGAGCCGAGCCGGGCTGCCAGCGTGCCAACTGAGAGCACGGGCCTCCTCAATGGGTAAAGTGAGAACATAACAAAAGATGATTCATTTTTTCTTGTTTCAAGTAACAATTCAATCACATTGTCTACGTGGGAACAGGCTGATGAAATCTGAAGTTCTGGAGCCAGAAGATTTCTACTAAGTCCTCAGAATTCCAGCATAGACGGCAGTAAAAACCTGCAAGAGATCAGGAACTTGGTTTTTTTTAATTTTTATGATGCCTCGCTGTCTCATTCTTAAACTTTACTATTGCTCCAATAATGTTAAGTACCACCTCAGCGAGTCTGACCACTCATTCATGTTTTTCGTGCATACAATCGTTTTCATCAATCGACAACTGATCGCTTAGTGACGCGAGGTGAAGAGAAGATAGGAATCTATTTGAATGAATCTTCGCGCAAAAATAGTTCTTATAGTAATATTTCAACCCATATTCCCACGTTCTTCGTTTGTATAGGGGCTGAAGCTATAGGGCTATAGGGCTGAAGCCCCCCCCCCCCCTGGATCCGCTACTGAAGGCCTCTAACATTTCAAGAGCCAACGTCTACTGTCATCCGCTGTGCACATTAAAACTCAGGCATTTTTAATTTCTTGTTAACAGAAGGGTGTAGGAAAACAATTACCAGAAAGCGCTTGCTTTTGATAAAGGGTAACAGTAGTGTCCACATGCAAATTGATCATTCCTCGCTTCGATCCACTGTCATGTTTTAGGCTTTCTTTTCTGTTCACATTCAGGGGAAGAGAGTAATAGCCCATTTCCACTGGCTTCATTTCTTATCATTTTCATTTCTAAAAATGAAGCCGTTTCCATTGACAAATTGTCATCATTTTGACACTTTGACAAAAACAGCTGCTTTGTTTGTTTTAAATAACAGGCGGCACTTTTAAATATACGTGGACTTTTTGGAATATTTAGCAAAAAAAAAAAAGACATACCCCTCAGGACAGCAATTCCTCTTGGAGGACGCATTGCCATCGCCCTAAACTATCAGCAGAAAGCTAAATACACATCTTTTTTTTACCTATTTATGTTTTAAGCAAAATACGCCTACTTTTTCGGGGCAATTGTCATCATTTTCGAGAAATGATAGAAATGAAAGGCAAAATGAAGTGACAATTCCTATGGAAGAAATGATATCATTTTCTTCATTTCATGAAATGAAGCTTCATTTGTTCAGTGGAAATAGGCTATAACACTGCTATGTGTTATTTCAAAATTAACAGACTGGATCCAAAATTTCTTTCAATCCTGGTCCCGAAAATCTTAGATCATATTACTCACATACAGCGCTCACATCTACATTCCCAGACAACTGGAAAATAGCGAAAGTTATCCCAATACCAAAGTCATCGAATGAGTTCAGGTAAATATCAATTCTGTCATTTCTTTGAGAATTATTTGAGAAGTTAATGGCCAAACAAATTAATAGTTTTCTTCAGCAAAATAATTTATTTCATGACAGGCCATCTGGTTTACGCAAACACAGAAGTTGCACAACAGCGCTATTAAAAGCAGTTGAGGATATTCGAGAAAAATTGGATGACAGCAATGTGACTTTTTTAACCCTTCTCGACTATAGTAAGGCATTTGACACGGTAAACCATGAAATACTATTAACTAAACTTAGATACTTAAATAATTTTTCTGAGACTTCACCGAATTTAATACAATCATATTAAAGCCACAGGAAACAATCCGTAGAAGTGAATGGACTTGAATCAGAACTTGTTTCAATCGTGCGGGGAGTTCCACAGGAATCAGTGTTAGAGCCACTATTTGCTCTTTATGCAAATGACCTTCCCAAATCTTTATTAACGAGTGATGTCCATATGTATGCAGATGACGTCCAAATGCAGGTTAGTCGACCGTAAACTTTGTGATTGTATTGATATATGTAATTCTGATCTGTTATGTGTTTCTGACTGGGCAAATAAGAATGGACTGGCTATAAACCCCAAAAAAATCAAAATGTCTGATTATAAAAAAAAAAATTTAAATTATTATTTATAAACAAAAGATCACAACAGAAAATTTGCAAAAACTTAAGATAGATTATCAAACCATTGAATATGTTGGAAAAGCCGAATATTTGGGACTGACTTTTAGTAACACTTTAACATGGAATGATCAAATTAATAAAGCCACTGTAAAAATGTATGGTCTGCTGAGGCAGCTAAACTTTACAAAACCACTTCTGACTACTAAATTTAGGTATCTGACTGCGAAAGCTTTCCCAATTCCCACACTGACATACGGAATATAGATATTTGCCAGCAGTGTTATGAGTAGTCAGAATAAATTAAAAGTAGCATTTAATAACATTTCTAGATATGTATATAATCTGAGTCGAACTGACCATGTCACTATTCACACAAACAGCTTACCTAATACTAACTTGAACAATTGGATTCACTGCAAAATATTGATATTGATTGAAAATAATATAAAATAAAAATAATTTATATTAAACTAGGAAAGTTAGTTAAACTTAGAAAGGTCGCCAAATACAAACTCTATATAAGAGACGGCACGCTCTCTTGTTTTGTAAACGAAACTAACAAAAGTTTCAAGAAACAACGCAAACGCTTTTTTGAATGCTTGCATTCAAAATTAACGGCCAGTTCTAAGCTCTCTTAAGAGCTGTAGCATTTGAACTTAGAACTTTGAGCTTAAGCTTAAGCTTATGTACACCAAAAAGTTGAAAACATGGAAGCTTGTCCTATTTTTACTTTAATTGTTTTTTGAGGTTCCCAACTGATTAAAACATTGATTGTATGGAAAGGCAGCTGAAGTGATATTTTCTCCAGCGATAAGCCTACTAAAGATTCATTCGGGAGAATGATGAAACGGTACTGTATAGGCAACCAGCTCATTTTTAGTGTACAATAACGCATAAGTTGTTTTCAGTCGTGAACAAACACAACTTTTTCCGACCTAGAGCCAGCTAGAACTCACTAATTAAAAAAAATAATATAACAATAATTTATGTTAAAAGTATGGATATATGATTTATGTAAATTATGTTTAAGTCTGTTTTATTGTTCTGTCAAAAATTGTGCATCTGTAAAATTAATTTTAGTGAAATTGCTGTTGTGACTAGTGCATTAAGTTAAGGAACTCCTTGTAGCACTAGGAAGAAGAAAATAAATAATCTAATCTAATTTAATAATTTCGTTGTAAAAATGTATATTTGATGAATGTGTCGTATGAGTACGAATTTAAAAATAAAATAACATTTTTTTATTATCACAATTATTAATAGTACAACAAATATGAGCTTTGGGAATGCTGAGCCCTACTTATTTTAATTTTGACGTTTTGAGGTCCAACTTAGAGTGCGCACTTACGTTTTCATACAGGCTTAATGGCTGAGTAATACAAGAGGGCGGTCAATGGCGGTTTCCACGGCTCGCGAAATGGCCGCGAAATGAAAAACTCCATATAAAAAAAGCTGCTGCGTAATTTGTTTGTCTGGGCGTTTCATATTCGGTTTCCACTCATCACGAAAAGGCGCTTACGTTTGCCACTACGTTGTGTTACAAAAATAACGTAGCTTTAAGTGCTGTAAATGCCTCTTTTTTGGGGAGACGAACCAAGGATCTGTTGGTAAAACTGAAAACGCAGTTCGGTCTATTTTAATCTGTAGTTTATGTCCTATATGGACTCGATAATGGTTGCTGCCAAATGTGGTACCCACTATCGCGGTTTTTCGATGCAAGCTACCATCTCTTAAGGACACATTTAATTGGTCAGTATCACAATATATTTAAAACCTTAAAAAATTCCATCGAGTGGTTATCAATTTATTCCATTTTCTAAGTTAGACCTCTGTGGGCGGGGTACTAACAGCTTGTCCATTGGAGGCGGGAATTGGGAATAACAATGGTGGTAAGTCCCTCTAACTTTGGTGAATTTTCCAAAATTTTAGCTCTCATATTTTTTTCACCAGCAACAAATGTTGTAGTTGTGTGTTGCTAGTATAAATGTGCCCATTAAACGCGAACTTGACGTGCTGAAGAAAAACTGGGTATGAGGTGTTGCTACCTGATGCCTCTAGTTCCACAATTTATTGGTCCCCGTCCCAGGCTATTTTGAGTGTTCCACAGTGTAATAGGCAACACAGCGTATGGGTTATATACAAATAACTTTAGAGTGTATTCGCGACCGTTATAACTCCACTTTTTTAACTTTGTTTTTTTTACGCCGTTTATACATCAAATAGGGGTGAGACCATGACCTTAAATTTTCATAGAGCTAATGACATACGTTGAAGGCTGGGTATATGCGCCGCAGTTGGCACACCGGCCATTGGTAAATTCTGCAGAGATTATCTTCATAATTTAACGAATTACAAGCTACTTTAATAAAAAGGTGAGCAACAGTTGTTCCATCTCAAGAAACATTTTTTCGCCAAAATACAGGTTCCCTATCCGAGCCATTGGCGTGAACGCCTGTCTTCCGTCACAACTCTAAATAATATAGTCATGGTTTAAGTATCCTCAGCGCAGGGAGATGCTTTTGAGCGATGAGATGGCTTTCCATTCGTGTTCAGTGCACTATTATTTGCTGTTGGTGTCCTGGTCTATTGTGCTCCCTACTGAGCTTACAACTCTCCTATGTACAAAGGTAAGGATTTTCGTGAACTAGAACAGTTTACTGATATTTTTTGTCCTCTTGCAAGCAAGGAGTCCTCCTTCAAACATTTGTCCTTTTACTTCCCAAATTCTTTCTTACCGCAGGAGCTTGGTATGGACTCCAAGGTGGGACTTCGCATCTCTAACGAGGCCTGGACGGTCCCAGTTTATATGCCTCTCCTTAAACCGTGTAGCGACAGCGGCTGCAAGGATATCCCGCTTATATTTAAAAATTAAAAAAAAAAATAGAGGGAAGCTAACTTCGGCTGTACCGAAGTTTATATACCCTTGGAGCATGATATATGCTGCCAGTTTTTTATATGGCAATACGATATATTCATCAAAAAAGTTTTTCTCACTAGAACTACATTTTGGAACGATCGTTCCTATGGCAGCTATATGCTATAGTCATCCGATTTAAATCAAACTTGACAAAATTGTGTGGTAGTATATAATATAGATCTGTACAACGTGGGAGCGATAGCATTGAAAACCAAAAAGTTTTTCTTACTAAGACTTTTTTTCAGACCTATCTTTTGTATGGCAGCTATACTATATAGTTGCCCGATTTGCATAAAACTTTCTGAAATTATGTGAAAGCATAAAGAACTCATAAATACGAGTGTTGGGAGCGATAGCATTGAAAACAAAAAAGTTTTTTTCACTAGAACTACTTTTTCAACCGATCGTTCCTATGGCAGCTATATGCTATAGTCATCCGATCCGGCCGGTTCCCACAAATGTGCAGCGTATTTATACCAAAAGACTTCGTGCAAAGTTTGGTTGAGATAGCTTTAAAACTGACGGAGGAGATAGCATAGAAACAGACGGACAGACGGACGGACAGACGGACAGACGGACATGGCTATATCAACTCAGCTCGTCATGCTGATCAAGAATATATATACTTTATGTGGTCGGAGATGTTTCCTTCTGTGCGTTACAAACATCCGGACAATTTTAATATACCCTCTCCAAGGTTATAAAAACGAGAAAGGCAAAGCTAACTTCGTCTGTACCGAAGTTTTGATACACTTGAAATAGCTTGTCTCAACGGTTAGCGACTTCGACCAAACTTCGCAGGTCAGCTTAAAAGCAGTACATATTACCAATGACCGTGTTTGAGAGCAGTAATATTGAGAACAAACCAGTTTTTCTTACTAAAACCCATTTTCCGAACGAACATTTGTATGGCAGCTACAAGAAGTAGTCATCCGATCCGGTCGGTTCCGACATATTAGCAGTGTGCAGTAAAAAGAAGACTCTGTGTAAAGTTTCAGCTCGATAGCTCCAAAACTGTGGGACTAGTTCGCGTAGAAACAGACAGACGGACAGACGGAGAGACGGACGGACGGACAGACGGACGGACAAAGCTTAATCGACTCAGCTCGTCATGCTGATCAAGAATATATATACTTTATGTGGTCGGAGATGATTCCTTCTATGCGTTGCAAACTTCTGGGCAAAATTATAATACCCTTTTCAAGTGTATAATTATGATTGAGGGTCAGACCAGAATGGTGATAATTCTGCGTCGATTTCAATTTGAATCATCAAAATCGGTTCAGTGTAACTGGAAATATGATGGCCGCGAGTTCGAAAAGCGTGGTTTCGAGATAAGTGCGTTTAAAGTTTGAAGTAAGTTGTATTATTTAAAGTATTTGGAACTTTGAAAAATCCTATAGCTATTAAAAAAAATGCATAAAAAAAAACGAAGAAAAAATTTTGCACTTGGAGCATACCTCCTTACATGGTTTGTGTTCCCGTAGAGCTTCACAAAAGAAATACACCACATGGGCATGATTTTGTGAGGAATAAGAATTACCTGTACCAGGGTTCGAACTTACCCGCTCAGTGAACCTGAGCGGTGTGGACCCTTCCCTATTAGTAGAAGCGGGGCTGCCACGCTGAAATGAACCATAGCAATATTCTTTCGAGATAGATTTGGACGTTATTTGTCCATTACCGTAACTTACCTGCTTACCAGTCCGCAAAGCCATGGATCTATTTTCAAACCTGAACATTTGTTACATAAACTAAAGCTTTCCAGGAGCATAAGCTATTAAAAAAATGGTTTGCGAGTTTTTTATTCACATTTCGGCTTAAAATGTTTAGTAAAACTTGGACAAAAACTGATCTGGTCAGTTTAGTGCATTGATTCTAAATACGCACCAAATAGGCGTTAATCTGAGCAAAAACAACCAAGTTATAGACATTGAAGCAAGCCTCCCAAAGTTACATACAAGTGCGTAGCCAACGAGGTGACACGGGGTTGAGAGAATTTGCCCACCTTAATTATAGATTTTACTTTGGAAAATTCACGTTTTCATTTATACCTTAATTGTTCCGCCATTATTTCGAAGATTGCTTCTCATTTCATATCGAATGAATCTTGATTTAATTATTTAATGCCATAAAAAATTATTAAAGAAATATTCAAGAAAAGTTGAGGCAATGCTGCCCTAACCTTATTACAAATTCCTCTCACAGTTGTACTTTAAAGTCTTGGCTCAAAAAGCCTGATATCTGTGCAAGGGAAAACTGGAAAACATTCAATTTGGAATCAACTTACCAGAGTCAGATGAGTACTTTGCTGTTCGTTCCCACATAATGCCCATTTTAAATGCAATCCTGCTAAAACCAATTCACTTCTTTATTTGTAAATGCATTTTATTTGTTGTGGCATTGGCTTTTCATTCCGTTTACAATTATTCAACCGTTTCGGTGATTGGAATTGCTTACATTTAACATTGATATCTGCGCATGGGATTATTAATATGTCATTCAATTATTTATGCATGAACAAATAATCCATTAATTAACAATTAGACTCGTGTATGTATGTTTATAGGTATTTATGCAAGTAGTATCTTAATATGTATGTTTTGAGTTAATGTACGTGTTTTGGCTTACAGCAAATAAAGCAAATATTTACAAATTTGTTATGAGCGATTTCACTAAGAAATACAAAATAAATCGAGCGGAATATACTAACGATGCGAACGATATCATACTTTTGGGGCATTTTTCAATTTTCACCTAGGAAGTGTACACGAAAAATTTGAGAATTACAACTTTAAAATATATAATTGGGATATTCAATTTTCACTTTGATTTTGATTGCATCTAAGGGCTTTGTATGAAAGTTTCTCAAAGGCTTTTTTGTTGTACAGCAACACAACTTTATTCAATTGCAGTCGTTTAAAAGATGGCGACTTGGAATTCGGAATGTCAGTTTTTCTTGCAGAAGCGTAGTACCAAGAAAAGTAACAACAAAAAAACCTACTCTCCCTTCCATAAGTTTTACCCAATTGCCAGTTTAAGCAAAAAGAGAAACAGTCACACTGCTCTTATGAGCTGTATTTGTAATCTTAAAATCGTGGCTTTTACACATACCTTTAAACTCGGGAAAAAAATAGGGTGCCCAACAGTGTTTTTGGGGCAGATCAATTTTCATCTGATTATATTAATTTGGATTGCACTGAATAAACCTGCTTAAACGGTTTTGTCCTATCACGTTTTGTTTCCAAGATATAGCGGAAAACGGATTTTTTCCCCTTTTGACATTTTGGGATAAATTTCTGGGTGTATGAGTCCCTTGCGACAAGGCAGATATCAGTCCATCTTTCAATCAAAATCAATCAAAAGCAATTCAAAAGTACCTCAGAAAGTGTCCAAATTGGCCTCAGGCAATTCTCGAATTATGGTAATTTTCTCTAAGCCAGAGCGGTTGTCGAATTTATAATTAAGAATAGACCAACAAATGCCCTAATTATGAGATTTTTTTGCATTATTGTCAGCTTGTCTGTAAAGGAACTTTAAAACTTGATTCAGTATTAATTGTTATGAGTTTACATGTAGGCGATAGATGATTCTATGTTGAATCAAGTTTCCACACAAATTTAAAATGGGAATCTAGTTTTCCTACCATTAAGTGAAATATGTATTTTCGTCTTAAACAGGTTGTAACTTTGCCAAGACAACTGATTTAAATGCTCTACAAATCACACATCATATGTTTGGCAATATGTTCGAACGGCTTAAATCAGGGGTGCCCCAGCCCATTCCGCAAGGGACGCTTTCGATGTTGTTTGACGCAAAGGAATAGCTTGCGCGTATACGAGGCACGCACGCAACAACAAATTCATATGCGTGTTCTGCTCTCTTTATTGCAACTGTGACTCTCTTCCCTCTCTCCTATGTCTCTGGCAAATTAAAAATCCAACAACAATTTTGCTTATGCAGAGTCAGAGCTCGCCTGGCTGCAGTGGACAATTTCTTTTCGCTATTAACGGCGGCACACACACTTCCAAAAACAAAAATCTTTTGTTCTAGCTTAAAATACGCTGCCGTAAGCTCGTTCTGGGCACCCCTGGCTTAAATATTAATCCCATAACCGCGCTAGCTTTAAAGGGATAATACATTTGGAAGAGAAAAACCCATAAATCAAAAATTGACTGACTTATAAGGCCAATTTAGACACTTGCTGCTCTACTTACTCAACCCCAGAGTGCTACAAAATTCGACAAATTCGATTTTTCGCCATGTCTGGGAAACAGGAGCTGATGGAGCTAAACCGAAACCAATTTTGGAACCACTAAACATAAACTTAACATAGTTTTAAATCAAAAGACCTGCACTTCACAAAGTTGTTCATTTTGTTGGCCTGTGTTATTTATAAAAATAGTTTACATTCTCTGCCTTCAAACTGAGTTTCAAGTCAATCTGATGAATAAAAATGTTTTCAAATATAATTTCCCACAAAAGTCCGCAGGAATATTTATATTAAATTATTTCTAAGAACCCTATAAACAAACAAATTCCTTCTTTTAGGTGTTTATTAGGGTGTCCCAAGACATAAGGAAACATTTTTTTTCGCTAAATCAAATACTCATACCCTTTTTTTTTTATTCCGTCTTACCTCATTGACCCGTGCCGACTTGATGACTAACTTTTGACATGCTAATTTTAGAATTTAATTTGTATTACTTAATTAAAACTCCAAAACACAAAAAATGGTATATTATTTACTTATTTACATTAAAACATATTATCATTGTTCAAATTTTCTTTTAACGTTTGTTTACAATCAGGATAAATTTTCTGGTGTTCTTGTACGCAACGTAATAAAAATGGTTTTGTTCCTCATCAACTGTGATTAATCCATGAAAGTCTTGCATCAACTTAACCGCTTCTTCGGCTACATCGTTCACTACCCTCAGAGCTAGTACTGACATGTAACAATGTAAGTCGGCACGGGTTACCATGGTCCTACCTTCTTATACATAGAGGGTATGCGTAACAAAAAACAACTTTGATTTTATTGGAACACCCTAGTGTTTATGAAAAATTATTAATTTAATGTTCGAGTGAAGGAATAAAATCACTTTATTTGAATATTTACAAACAAACTATTAAAGATATTGGAAAAAAATTGTTTAAATAAGACAAGAAAACAAGATTTTAATTTTGAGGCCTGTTTGATGGCTGTTTTATTGCTAATAACGATACTCTCCGTGACAATGCGATATTTTTCTTCATTAAACTCAAAGTAAAAATGATGCCAAGTCGTTCGTAGGTCAGCCGTATAAAATTATTATAAGCGAAGAAGTAATAATTTGTCTTAGGAGCTGAAATCATGAGCGTAAGCCAAAATTTTAATTAAACAGCTTTAAAATCAACCAAACTATTACAAGTTGGCCAGATCGGTAATATGTCAGCTATGGAAAGTAATGGGCTAATACAGTCGGTGTGTAGTCGTCGCTGCCGCAGAACAGTGCTGTATACACAGAAGATAGGGCTGCACCGAACTCTGGTCTAAACCGAGCGAGTCTTGCCTTGGGCCCCTAAAAAGTGTGACTAAAGAAAATGTGGGCCAAATATTTTTAAAATTACAGCTTAAAGGCCCCTGGTATTCGCGATGTAAATAGGTTAGCATAATTCATTCACGTGGAACATAAGTCTATTGTGTGCTATTTTTTAGTTGACTGGAGTTGGGTCACTTTACTAGATCATCAGTGTTTAGTTTAAAAAAAAATTTTGTGAATATAAAAAATGCTCGGATATGAAAGTCATCCAAAATGAAGCTAGTTTCAACTTCTCGTTTTTTTGAGCTGTTCGCTGATGGCTTGAGAGTATAAGAAGGGCGACGTGACATTGAGTTCGCTCTATGTTAGATCAAATGTTCAAAGTATAACGAAGCCCACAGCCTATTTACATAGACTCATAAAAATGTTAAGCGTAACATTAACTATTAAGCGTAACATTTATGTTAAATTTTAAATCCTAAAATGTGGCAATAAACCCCCTTCTTTCTTCCATTTTCTATGGAATCCTATAAATTTCCAATTTATAAGAAGTACTTTTTAATTCATTGCCCGAAATGCTGTAGAATTGTTTTTTAATTGATATTTGTTTCGTGTACACTCCTTAACTTAGCATTTACTTTCCCTGTTTACAAGAGAGACTCTTAACACTAAAAATATCGCAATTTGTTTAGAGAATGTTGCCAATCAACATGAGCACACATGTGAGAGCACCGCAGATAGAATAGCTACCACGACTTGCCCACTGGCCGGACGTCGACTTGTAGAAATAGTTTTCCAAGAAATTCCGCAGTCCTGTTGCAGACGAGAGGGTGACTGCAAATGGTCAGTAGAATGCATAATCTATTTCGGTTGATAATGGCGCCATTTGCTGTTTGCTTACCTCTGGCCGGTACCGGATCCTTTTGTGGTGTCCCCAATTCGATTTCCTTGTACTCTTGATAGAGATCTCCAATTTGTGCCGTGCAACGCAGCATGAGTGCTCCCCCATTGCCACGGCCATTGCTGCTGCTGCTGCCCAGCTCGTTTGAATGTTGAGCATTGACATTAATGCCGGACACAAAGTGATGCGACTGCAGTTGCAGCTTCAGACTCTGCCTGGAGGCTATCAGGTTGTCAACCGTGCGTATGTGCTGGGTTTCCTCCGTCTTCACCTGCGCAGAGAATGGATGACCAGTTAGATTGTGTATTGCTTTGCATAGAAATATGAGCCCTAAAATATGCTTTAAATTATTCATGATCCACAGTCGGAGAACTGCTACTGATTTTCCTTTCCGCTTCCGCCCGCCCAGAACCTAAAAAAAAGGAAATAAATGGGGAGAGAAAGAGTGCTCTCCCCAGTTTCGTTCAACTGCATATGAATGGCAATTTGTCGTCCGTCCGTGAGTGCAAGTGAGGACAAGGGGGTTATTACAAGCATGTTGCACTTGCGGCCATGGTTGGCTGCCAGTGGCGAGCCTTTTTTAACCAACTGCTGGGAGCACAAGTTGCGAGGCAAGGAAACGGACATGGGCATGTCATATTTTGTTGTTGTTTTGTGGCGAGAGTTTTTGCTGCTGGCAGAGCCATTTAAAAGCGAGTTTTCAATGTTACACAACAGCAGATAGCAGCCAGAGACACTTATTCACTCATCCGCCTGGTTGGATTTTTTCGACTCCGGAATTCTTGTGCAGTGAGTGAGTATGTTGCGTCCAGCTGCAAGGTTGTTTGCTATGCAAACTGTTTATTTGATGCCTGCCTGCCTTGCCTGCCAGCCTGCCTTCGTGTCTAAGCGTGGAAAATTTCATTTCCGCCATGACACCACCAGCAGATCTGCATATAGAGGGTGTCGAAGATGAGTAGAAAAGCAGAATTGAATATCATTGAGCATTAACTTTTGGGGAAAACTGCATAAAAAGCCCAGAAGAACTTAGCAAAACTTCTTCTACAAAGCACTTAGACACATTGTGCATACGAGTTGACCCACTAACCCATGCGAAATACACAAACAATTTTGGGTTTTTCGTTCACTCGGAGAAAAAAATCAAATCGATCGTGCTTGATATCAGGCAGTTTGATATCAAAGGTACGGTAAACGGATGAAATCAAGCAAGAATTTTGGAGATTGAAATTCTTGGTTTTAAATTAGATCGGATCTATATCAAATATAGATCTTCTTGAAGAGTCTCGAATTCAAGAATTTCTCTTCTTGAAAGTAAGCTCTAAGGCTCTAACCGACTTCGAAATTCGAATGGTAAGAAATGCTTAGTAGACTGTTACATTTGAAAAGTAAGCAACATTATTTTACCTGCCTTATTATTATTCGATCTTGACACAAATTTCAGTGATTATATACTACGTTTATACACACAAAATTTATTGTGAGTATATTCCCTTCAAAGTATGCTTTATGTGATTTTATAATTATCAATACGTAGACATTGTAGTCAGATATGGAATATTCACAAAAATTGTCGGACCACTTAAGGGATAACCAATAATTTAGTTTTTTGCCTAAAAAGAATAAATGTTATTCTCAATTAAGTATTTTCAGAAGCAAAGCATACTTTGAAGGGCATTAATCACAATAAATTTTGTGTGTATAAACGTAGTATTTGATATTGCAAAAATAATTGTAAGTTAAAAATTTGAACTTGCTTACTTAAAAATGAACCTAGTTACTTAATATACATTAAATTAGGCCCAATATCTATCTATTCTGTATACCACAATAAGATCCGAGCAAAAACACCGAAACCCTCCTCATTTATTTAAATAAATTAAAAAAACAAATAAGAGTAATTCAAAGCCATAGAAACCACATTATTTAGTACAGAGAATTTTGCTGTAGGGGCACTCGACCGCAACACTCTTACTTGTTTTCCGTTTTTTACAACTTTTTTGTTTGTTTACCGATTAAAAAGTTCTAAAATAAAAAAAATGTTTCGTTTTCACCCAGAAGAATGCTAGGTAGATTTAGATTCTTGGGCTCAAATAAAATTACCACTCTTTTGTAAAATTGAAAAATTTATCGAAATTAAAATGCTTGTGTAAGGGCAAAGGGATAAAAAATGTTACGAAGTTTTTCAGGGTAATTGTTTACCCAAATAATTCTGTAAAAATTATCTTCCGTTTTACCGCTGAAAAAAATGTTTATTTCATAAGGAAATTTTTACACCCTTGCAAAGGGTATTATAATTTTGCCCAGAAGTTTGCAACGCATAGAAATATTCATTTCCGACCCTATAAACTATATATATTCTTGATCAGGGTGACGAGCTGAGTCGATTGAGCTTTGTCCGTCCTGTCTGTCTGTCCGTTGCTGTCCGTCGTCTGTCTGTTTCTACGCAAACTAGTCTCTCAGTTTTAAAGCTATCGAGCTGAAATTTTGCACAGAGTCTTCTTTTACTGCACACTGCTAATATGTCGGAACCGACCGGATCGGATGACTATATCTTATAGCTGCCATAGGAACTATCGGTCGAAAAGTGGGTCTTTAGTGAGAAAACTTTTTGTTTTTAATGTTTACGTCTCCCACTTCAGCGATTATTAATATTATACGCTTTTACACAGATTTGGAAGTTTTGGTAAAAAATCGGATGACTATATCTTATAGCTGCCATAGGAACTACCGGTCGAAAAGTGGGTTTTAATGAGAAATTTTTTTTTTTGTTTTTAATGTTAACGTGTCTCACTTCAGCGATTATTAATATTAAACGCCTTTATACAGATTTGGAAGTATTGGTCAAAATCGGATGACTATATCTTATAGCTGCCATAGGAACTAGCGGTCGAAAAGTGGGTTTTATTGAGAAAAATTGTTTGTTTTTATGCTGGCGTTCTTACACTTCAGCGATTATTAATTAACCTTTACACAGTTTGGAAGGGTATGAAAACTTCGGCAAAGACGTAATCTATAGCTTTTGTAGGAACTATCGGTCGAAAAAGGTTTTATGAAATTTTTGATGATGTATTTTCGATACAGGAAATTGATGACCGTCCAAAGAAGACATTAGAAAAAACACTCCTCATTCCGGGAATGTCCAAGTTCGTCTTGTGGGATGTTGTCAGCCTTTATGAAAAAAAACTCTTGAAGAAGGTACTTGGATGGAGGAAGAGTTCACTTCTTTTTAGGCACTGAGCTTACCAGCTAATATCTTTTTGAAAATAGAAGATTATTTGGTCAGGTTTTGTTCAACTATAATTGACTATTTTAAAGCCATATTATGTATTAGATGGCACTGAGTGCTCCTAAGGACGATAAACGCGGGTTCATGGTTAAACATCATCATCACAAGGATCCTGTGAATAAAATTTTCATTTCAGCTGGAATCCAAACTTAATGCCTAATTTCAGATGACATAAAAATTTATTTCGACACAATACTTCATTCAAATTAGACTGGTTTGCAATAGCAATCAGATTTCAAAACAGTTCAAAAGGGTTTTTTATTCATGTGAACTTCGACAATAAAAGTGATTTTCGTGCGTTCTGGAAATTGGCTTAGAACCAAAAAAAAGGTGTTTCTAAATTCAAATAATGATAATTGATTTTGGAACATCATTAAGCGGGTTACAGAGCATGAACTTACATTACGGTGGTGCGTTCAAGTCTTTTTGGATAAGGGTCTATTATATGTCCTTGCTCTCCAAAAATTTGGGAATTATATTTCATTGATGGACTGCGAATTATGAAGAATTTACATGCATATATTACGCATACGCCAAGTTCACATAGTCGAAATTTCGACAACAAATTCTCCGTATCATTTTAAAAGTTGCCAAATTTCTTATATGGGACTAAATTTCTCCATTTCGGAAAGTGCGACTAGTGTGAATCACTGCTTGGAGGCAGCATGGTCCACGAGCGGGGCTTCAACAAGAGCCATCTCCGCATGAACGCACGGTTACCCACACACACATAACATAACAATGGAATCCATTTTGAGTGACCATTTGGGCTACCGTGCCCACCGTTTTGGGTAATTGTCTATTATATGTCCTTCCTCTCCAAATATTCCGGAATTATTTTTCCTCGATAGACCGCGAATTATAATGAATTTACGTGCAGAAATTAATTGGCGGTCATCCATGGTTTCTTTTTAAATGATTTTTGAAATTTACTGTCTTTGCACCAAAATTATGCATGTCCTTTTTTTGAAATGTGAAATAATAGTTAACGTGGATGAGGCTCTGATCTTTTTCACACCACCCATTAGAGCAGAGTTCCCCAGCCATAGCCCCTGGGGCACGAACATACTCGCCAATTCACACCGAGTGCTAGCCGAAATCATGCTTCACTATGATTTAGACAGAGAATCAGTCACATTTTGGCGCTCTCTTCTTTTGGAAGCCCTGCGTTTGAGGTAAAGTTGAAGGCGCGTTTATATCGTCCTCCTATAAATTACAATTTTGAAAATCAAAACATTTTTTTTTTAAATCGCGCGATTTTTTTTAAAAAATTTTCGCCTCCCGCTAGTTTCTACAAATATGTAAACAACTGACCCCAATAACAAAAAGAACACGAGTAATTAAACTTTTTTCCACAAAGTTTAAGGAATGATTGAACGTTTGATGGATATACCCTTTGTCTTCAAGACAATTGTTGGACTTCTAACAGTACGTCATTATAGACAAGCCATCGGCAATTCGCTCCTTAATAACGCTGAGCAACTTACTTTTGTCGAGGGTTTCGACTGGCACTTTGAAAAACTCACCGGACTCCCGCTTGATGCCGACAAACATCCATTGGCCTTCCACTATTCTTCCACAATTAAACTTCCGTTTGTCAACTTTGGACTTGCCAATTTCAATTACCTTTCCAGGTCCTCCAATAACGGAACGGCTGTTACTTACAGTCCAGTCAATGTATACTTCCCTCAGGAAACTTTTCCAGTCAACAATAGATTACCGGGACCACCCCATTTCGGCCTCCAAAAACCTAGTTTCGCCTCTTAGTTTGACCACATCCCACATAACGAATTTGCAAATTTCTGTTATAGAAAATTTTACACCGGCAAAAATGTGTTTCTGCGAATACTTTCTACAAAATTGCATTGATAAAAGAGATCGAAAGGAAGAAGGAATTGAAAATTATACCGGAAGAAGATTTTGCAGCATATTTTTTAAATTTTACTACTACTTTGAGGGGAATGAAATGAATTTACAATAATAAATCCGGGTTTGAAAAAACTACCAGTTTTATATTTCATTTGCTTTTGGCAGTGCTGTGCTGTGACGGAAACGTAGTTCACATGGATAGCAAAAGCACAAAAATCCAAACCCGAAGCTGTGCTATTGCTTTGCTGTGAAAATTTCGACAGCACAGCAATAGCATATTTGAAATACTTTCGTAGCCGTGCTGCTGTGCCTTTGGAAAAGCATAGCTCTCTAGCTGGGAAAGTTCAATAGCACACATATTTCAGCAAAAATTTGGGGTAATATTTTTGAAATTATAAGATGTAAGTACATGTAAAAAAAGTCTATATTCAAAATGGGATGCCTGCAGCTGTTAGCGATTCTGAGATCTGTACGTGATAAGCAGTTAGCTGTACTGCTGAACTCAACGGACCATTCTCCCTCTCTGACAACACTGAAGACGGAATGCCTTTCGGGGCTCGCACCTGTGGCAAGGATGAGGAAGCTGCGTTTTGGCGGAAGACAGGTTCTAAAAGGATCAACTTTTGAACTCCTTTAGGCAAAATATTCATAAAATGTCTTCACAAACTGTCATATAATATAGCCATGACCATCTGTGTGTCCGTATACACAAACAGCTCTGAATGATGTTAAGAGATAGAAGTTTATCATATTTCGAACATATACTATTTGCAGGCAGATCATTTTTGCCACTATTTCTCCCGTCCCTGCAATTTGGAACGTCCTAACTTTCACAGTTTTGTAGACAGGTGGTTTGTACCCTCTATACTTATTTAGTATTAAGGATAATTTATCGATCTGCCAAAGAAATTGTAATGATAGGCAATATAATGCTTTTATGGGAACGATATTATATCAAGTCAATACAGCCATGTCCGTTTAAACAAACATATCTTTTTCGGTATTGCCCATGTGCTCGAGGTTTCAAAAAGAACTGCGAGTTTAGAGATTAAAAGCGAAACGAATAACTGTAAGGCCTTTCACTCGAATGGAGATTGCACGGTAATTTCTCAGATGGCCGGTTCGGCCGTAGTATCCTGCGCAGTGCCTTCTCATTCGCTGTCTTCGAGGTGCAGTCCTGAAGTGACTTAAGATACTTAAGTGAAGCTTTGTACCCGGAGCGCTGTTTTGCTCCAAAGTAGACTCTTTATTCTTTGCTTCCTCAATGTTTTCACAGGCTATTCTGCTGTCATCGACGGCCCGGTGATTCTAAATTCCCCATTTTCAACAAATTGTTTAAATAATACTGATGAATACTTTGTCTAAAGGTGTCCAAAAGAAGACTTTTTTGAACAGGTGCGAGCCCCGAAAGGCATTCAGTCTTTGCTCTTAAAATATTTTCATATACATATTACAGATTCAGTGTTGTCAGAAAGGAAAAATGGTCTGTTGAGTTTAACAGTACAGTTAAATTTGTATTTGGGGTTTGAATATAAGGTGAGTTATAGACTTCTTTTACATGTATTTACATCTTATAATTTCGCCATCTTTTGATATAATTTTAGCGGCCTTTATTAAAACAAAAAGTATTACCCCAATTTTTAGCTGAAATATGTGTGCTATTGAACTTTCCCAGCTAGAGTGCTATGGTTTTTCAAAGGCACAGCAGCACGGCTACGAAAGTATTTCAAATATGCTATTGATGTGCTGTCGAAATTCTTACAGCAAAGCAATAGCACAGCTTCGGGTTTTGATTTTCGTGCTTTTGCTATCCATGTGAACTACGTTTCCGTCACAGCACAGCACAGCCAAAAGCATAAAATTCAGTGCTATTGCTATTTTGCTGACAGTTTTTCAAACCCTTTTATTAAATAAATAAACATTTTTTTATTTATAAACAAATTTCCTTGTATTTGCATTGCCTACTTGGACGATAGTCTATTTGGACGATAATTTAAAATGAAATCAATGATATGAAAGATATCCTGATAGCCGCTTAGCGTACGGCTAAAATTTACTTTCATCTAGAAGTAAACAGCGCAGAATAGTAGAAATTTTGCCGTAATATACGATTTTTAAAAAATATATTTTTAGTACCTAAATATTATTTGCATGTCGCGTTGGTTATATAAAAAACAATTTTTTTAATGGTCATTGTACTTTTTTGTAAAATGTTATGACTTAAAACCAAGTCTACGCCAACTACTTAAAAATGAAACATGTAGGCAAGGACAACAGTACGTATAAGTGATCAATTTCGAATGCAAGTCGCAGACCCTAAAACTCATTTTTCTTAAAATTTTGTATTGTTATGCCTTTTTTTTACACGAAAACGCATCGTTTAAGAGGGTATCAGTATGGTCTTACATTATTTCATTCATCAAATGTCTGACGCATTGCGTGCGTTTGACGCATGCACCCATATTTATGGGAGCCGAGCTCGGAACCTTTTGCACTGAGAGCACGAATGGAAAAACTTTTAAACGCACTACTCCATTGCAGAAGCTTGCTGTCTAACGTCTTAGAAGCAACATAGTTTTCTGTACCGTGGTTGATTGAATTGAGGTCATTTTTAGGAGGTTCCTTTGTAATTTTGATTTTTTTCTTCTGTGTAAGCCTATTTAAAACTAGTAAGAGTGTTGCAGTCGAGTGCACCAACTGCAAAGTACCCTATTACTTAGTAAATGTGGTTTCTTTGCTTTGATTTCTTAAGTTAATATAGAGTGAACCTCTCCGTCTGAATATATTTTCACTGATCATCAGGATATTAAGGGTGTTGGGTTACTGGGGGTACTGGTCTTTTTTTGTTCATACCTTAAGTATCGTTCATCCAATCTTTATCACTCCTTGGGCAAATAGATAAATAAACTTGATTACTCAATATCTTTTGATGGTACAAACTACCTATCTTTAAATCTATGGGAGATATGACGTTTTTTCCAAATTGCGGGGGCTTCGCGAAAATCAGAAATAAACTTGATCTGCCTGCATGTATAATAAATTTATGTCCCTTACATGTAAATTTTCTATCTCTTATCATCTCTTAGTTAGGTTACTCTGTGTACCTTTGGTTTTGAGTATAAAAAGAACACCCTCTATTTTGGAAGGCTTGTACTTATACTTCAATTCTGTGCTGTCTTTTCGCTTCATTTGACACAGCTTTCTGACGACGCCTCTCACACACGATTTCCGTTTTGGCGCATCTTTTGTTAGTGCGTTGCTTTTAGTGTGTTGGAAGGGAAATGCAGGCGACTTTTTGCAAATGCTTGTGTTGCCGTTTCAGCGCCACTCGCCCGACAACCTTCGGGGGCCCAACTGTAAAGGAATGAAACTCGTTGGCAATTTAAATACAATAAATATGCATTTCATTTCCACTTACAAACTCATTCGAGCGCCATTTACTTATGCATGTAAAAAAGGTGTAAGATCTTACAGGTTGTGCTGTCAGAATTTGGGTCAACGTGATAAGGCGAGGGGAGAACAACAGGATGCTTCGCTCGCAAACACACACACACACACACCCACACAGGCACAAGCACCCACAACATTAAAAGCAAAATCGCTTTATAGCGCTGCTGCTGGTCGCTTTTTAACCCTTTTAACTCTCACACACTCTCACATTTTGTTTTGCCTTTTTGTGCGTCTTTGGCTTAGCTTTTTATTTGAATTTTATTTTTATTTTTATGCTGGCAAAGGCACAGGCAGCGACATAAAATGCCATTTGCAGCTTTCTTGCTTTTCGCCCCGGCAATTTAATGCCGCGTAATTTACGAGAAACTCTTAAGAAGCCAAACGCTTTAATTAAGCATGTGGCAGCAGAGGCAGCGACCCAAAAGTGAAAATACCCTCATATTTCTTGTGATTTACCTTTATGGCATTGCAGCTTGCCGCCCGGGCAATTAAACGAGCGTTTGCCTAAGAACACTTGCCGGAAAATTGTTTTGGTTAGCTATGTCCAGGCCATTATTATCGACTGGTTGCACAACACGTTAATTTGGTGCCCCAAAAAGGATTGGGCGACCACAAACTACACCCATTCCCGCAGGTTAAAGAAATTTAAATTGTCGAATTGCATTGTCGGAGAAAAGGCATCTGATTGCAGGCAGCCAGCTGGAGGCGCTCTTTAAATTGCCGTTCTCCAATCGATTTTTCCCGAGAATATTCATTAATCATCAGGCATTGAAAGCTGCTTTAATTGGCTTTATAAATAATTTATCAAAAATCGATTTGCCACCCAAATCCCTCGTCTGCTGCTGCTCTGGACAGGCCCTAATCCCAACTAATTCGCCACCAACAAGAAAATTGTTCATTTTGTGCTACTTTTCCATTAATATGACAGAAAGTTTTCAACAAATTATGTGTGGCCGTCTCAGTCTCAGTGGGGTCACACATGCCGAGTGGTGGGATTGCGGCTTTAACACCAGCTTTGGGCTGGTATTACTTATGCATTGCAGTATTTTTCATCTAATTTACAGAGCGACATCAGCACCAGCACAGATCATAATTCAATATCAAAAAGTCATCTAATGCGCTGGCATATGAAACTAAATTGCCGGTCCATTGCCACTGGAATGGGTGTTGTTGTTGTTGTTGTTGTTGCTGTTCTGTCTGTGCCAACATAAACACTGTAGATATAAAATTTTATGTGACACAGTCTATTCCCCATCTTCCGTGCTCCTTCCTCCATCAAGCAGCACACTTTTGTCTTGGCTTTTGTCATTAGTTGGCCAAGAAAAGAAAGCGTCTAGATAAAATGTTAAACGGCCTGCATGTGAGCGTACACTTTGAAAAAAATCCCAGTATATTGTACAAAGCGAGGCAAGAGTAAGGTATCAACAACAATGTTTTTAGCCCCGCTTACTTTTGGATAAGAATTGTCCTAATGCAATCGTGACGCACTGTACCAATATGCAGAAATAAAAAGCAAGAAACCCGCTTGAAGTTAATGAAAAGTATTGGTTCCGTAGAGAGCTATCGACTAATCGATAAATATCCACGAACCTAATGTTATTAAAGGTATAATAATACAATAAGCACAAGATAGTGCAACCGGAAGTGAACCAACGAATTGCCTTGCACGTTTTATTGGGTTGGTATTGTACAACTTTTTCATACTCAATAGAAGTAATTGAGAATGGGAACTGAGAATGGGATTTCTAGAACATCTTGATGAAGAAATTGTTGATCAACACTTAGAAAAGTCATGAAAGTGTTCTAACTGACATTCAGACCTATTTTTTACTGTGAACCTAACCTTAGACCGAACAAAGTGTGAAAAAATAATGGAACCTGCTCCGAACCCAAGAATTCGGATCGGTTCAACAAAAATTTTACATTTAAACATCTCAGTGATTGTTTTGTTATATTGTAGATCTAAAGCAAACGAGTATCAATATCGACAGAATACAGCAAGTGGTCTTCAAATCAGCACTCATAATAGTCTATGTTGTTAGATTCTCGACTTCAAAGTTTATTGCATGTTTTGCACTACCAAGATGCTGAGCGAGACATTGGTAATATATTTCTTAGTTTGCTTTCTACATAACTTTTAGATCTGGACTGTCTAAACAGATATTCTAGCGATATTGGAGCCAATTCAATCAAGATTGTTTGATGTTGGAATCCCAAAGGAAGCTCATAGCAAAACCGACATCAGCAGCAAATGCAAAACACTGGGTTTGAGTGTTTTAATCTTTGTGATATTGGAGCTCGCTAAAGTGATTTTTTACGATCCTTCGAATCTTTTAATGATCGTTGAATTAAGTCTAAGTTGAGGAGGCTTTTACAAGAAAAGATATTGCGTCAAATATCTATATATATATAAAACAAATTCGTAGTTTATATAGAGCAGAAGAGCAATTAAACAAAACAAAGCCAATCGGTAAAAACAAATCGCGAAATTTGCAAATTATTATAATTAGTTAAGATTTTCATTAAAATGTAATAGTTGGCAATTGTCCAGGGTAAATAGGACGCTAAGACCAATCGGTCCGAAAAAATCAAGAAATTTGCAAAAATTAAAAATAAGTTTTAATTATCTTAAAGCTATAATAGTTGGTAATTGTTAACGTGTGAATATGAGGTAAAAAAACAATAGGTCAAAAAAATTGCCAAATTTGCAAAATGTTATAATAAGTTAAAATATTTGGGTAAAAAAAATCGCGATATTGCTAAATTTATTACATGGGATTAGATTGTCAAAAAGGCGGCTAAATAGGAGAAATTTGCAAAATTGTATTGTGAGTTTAGATTTGTATGGAGACGTGTAAATAGAAGGTGTACATCGAAGGGTCCAATAAATCTCTAAATTTTTAAAATATTACAAATCCTTTTGATTATTATGAAGACTGGATTATAGACGGATGTTAAAGATCGAAAGTTCTAAAAAATGGAAAAATTACTCATTTTTCATGTAAATTGAGATTATTATGAACACGGGTGAATAGATAAATGGGCAATATAGAAAGGTCCACAAAATCGCTAAATTTGCTAAATTTTAGGTTGAGTTAAGATTTTGGTTCTTAAGCTTAGTACTCAGATCTAACTAAAACTAAATCGTTTTAGCTACGATTTGTTGTCATTCCTGAGTGGGATGAAATCAGCTCCCTAGTTAATGTATTGGAGCCTGTTTATTTAGCAACGCAAAAGCTTCAAGTAGAGCAACTGTACTTTGGAGACTTTTATAAAGTTTGGTTGGAAATGAAGCTGATGGTAAGAGCCATTAAGTCTTCGGAATGGCAAAATATTGTTAAAAAAGGGATTACGTATTTATGGAGAATGAAATTATTTGGATCCTCGAATGCGAAAATTTTTTGGAGAAAGATCCTATTAAAGAACGGATGGCTAAGAAACATTTAAATCATCTTACCCGCCATCTTATGACTCACCTAAGATGTAATTTGTCTTCCGAGACTTTACATAAGATTTTATTTCATATTTATAAGGGTTTTAGCGATCTGTTTTTTGTCAAAGTTTTGTAAAAAAGGAAATTATTACATCAAATTGGTAAGCAAAAGCAAAACGTTCCTAAACCATTGCAGAATTTCAGGCGGTGAAGTGGATAAATTGAAATCCCCAAAGCGTAATTATAATTTTAATTTCATCCTCTTTAGCTTGTTGGATTACTCTTGTCAAGCTGATCAAGAATATCTTTGTATTTTCGTCGCTAATGGTTCCTTCACTGCGGTATAAGCAAAAGACTTTATGGTGTGACTGAAAAAAATCAAAGTCTCTGAATAACTGTTGTTGATAACATTTATAAAAAAGTCTCAGAATAACTGTTATTGCTTGACGAAATTAAATTAAAATCAACAATAACTGTTATTTGCTGAGTAATAAAATAAAAATTACAAACTAACTGTTAATTTTGGACTTTATAAATAAAAATCACTAAATAACAGCTAATGTATGGACTTTTAAAATAAAAATTGTAACTGTTACGGTCCCTGATAAATAGTCAAGATAGAATGGTCAAAAAATCACGAAATTGACAATATTTTAGGTTGAGTTTAGATCAGTGGCCGACAAAATACAGATGCTCATCATTTTGTCGTTTTTTTTTTTAGCCAAGCGAGAGCGCTCTCATTTAACACTGGTTTGTTGTTGCAAAAGAGAGGAGCGCTCTCGGTTCGTTGTGCCACAGAAATTTCTTTTGGTTGGATTCAAACCTCTAAAGTTATGTTAGGAGATTTTGCAAAGCTCTTTATCACTAGCGCCTTTTGTCGAAGTGGCGCCCCTACATGACAGCTAGCGAATTTGAATTTTGCATTATATTGGTGGAGAAAGCGACTTAACAGTGAATTATTATTGAAAAATGCATCATAAAAATGTACTTCTTCGTTTTGTGTTCAAAATACTAAAGGTACGAACCAGGGGCAGTTAGTTTCTTACATTACTTAATTAATTTAAATTCGGAAAATGTAAGCCGAACCGAGGTACAAACTTTGGGTCAACAAAAAACATCGAACCCAAATTTTCGAACAATAACCATGGGTTAATTTTGGTTCTAACCAGAGAACGGCTTCGTTCCTTGCAAAACTTTCATACATTAATCAACACCGAAATAAACTGGCTAAACGTGTCAAACTTGTGTATACAACATGTTCCCTGCTGAGTTTTATTCAATCATACTGTAGGCACTCTGATTATAATCATGATTGTCTTCATTTCAATCAATTCGGGTGTTTGTTCGATCGGGAATCAACTCGTATAATTAAACTCTTGCAAAGACACATACGCCCAGCGGCGCAGAGGTGAATGAGGCTGGTCTCCACGTAATGAGAAATACACAGTTGTGTGTAGGGATTTTTTTAAGTTTAACTTCGGGTTGAGTTGTTGGTCGTGTGTATATAACAGTAGTGTCATGTTTGTGTCAATTGAAATTTGCTAAAGTCTTTTGCCAACTGCTTACATTCTTAATTATTTGTTCTCCTTTCTCCCATAGGCCAAAAAGTGCCAACGTCCATACTGCCTTCCGATCACTTTCATTCTCACTGAATGTCTGAAACTCAGGCGCTGTCAACGTTACAAGACAATCCCTTACACTGCAGTATATTGCCGAGCAAAACTACACATTTTCTGTGCTCTCTTTGTGGGAAACCCTGTTTTTAGCAGTGTCAACCAAATGGAGAGAACAGAATAATGTGCATGTGTTTGTAACAACGAAAGACGATTAGAATAGACGGACTCTGGCTTAACTGCTGATTCTTGCTCTTGCTGATTATATTCAACGCTGAGTTTTGTTGGTTGTAGGAATTTTTAATCAAGAAGAAAGTTGTTTTTGCATTTCTCTGGTTCAAACCCGCGAATTGTAGCTCCGAAACAAAATTTGGGCTTGCTGCATTGGTTTGAGAAGGTGCTGGCTACTTTCCTGGCATGTTGCAGATCTGATTTGATTGCACTTGAAGCAAGTACGAAAGGCTTGAAGACAACTGCACAATGTACTTGAAAATGGATACTAGGGAAGAATCAACTACAGAAAACAACCTTATGATTGTACACGATGTGTGGGATTAGGTCAACTTAAATAACAGTATAAAATCAATCCCGAGTTTTTCTGAAATTGGTCAATTACAAGCTTAAGGCCCACCGCACACAGAAAGCGGAGCTGAGCAGACGAATTTTACATACAAAATGCTCCGCTCAGGTAAGCTGTTGGTGTGCGGGCTCGCTATGTGCTCTGTGTGTTTGATTTTCCAAAGCTGATATGCTACCTCCCGCTCCGCTGTCTGTGTGCGGTGGACCAAAGTCAGGCTCACCAGAGCTGAAGACAGGATCAACACAAGAATTACTTTCGAAATTGGTTTGGGAATTTCCGGGATCGACCAATCTTTGGCATAATATTATAAAATCGGTTACAATTTTCTATTGCATTTTAAAAATTATAATGGTTATTATCAGCGGTGGTTTGAATTTGACAGTGGTTCTCTAAAAATCTCTGTCAAGTAAGTTCCTAATGAACTTATACTAACGGTCTCTTTCTTAAATTAAACACACCCAATCGGTACAAAAGTCAGAACCAACTCAGACAGCCGATTTTTTCAAGTGTATGACCCAGTGGGCTTGTGTTTTGTGTGTGTCCCCAAAAGTAGACTATGGCACGGCGACAGATATAAAGCGTTAAGGATAAGACACGGAGCGACACAGTCAGAGTCAGAGACAGCGACACAGACTCTGCACGTTATGTCTGATGATGTGGGTAGACATAATATAAAAATTTATGAAGCGTTTAATAAGTTTTCTTCTTCGCCCTCGCATTGAGTTGAATTCTTTGTGTCTGAACTGAAAATTTGTTCGTCTCGCAAATTCATTTGAAATGCTCGGTCCGGCGCACAACTTTAACGTAATTTATTTGATGTCGTGTCTCATGATTAATAACAGAGGGCCACCAAAGTTATACCGGAAAAAGGGTAAAGGTTAGACCGCCTGCGGTCAACAACAAAAAAAAAATTGCTATCCTGAAACGGCAACGCCTTTAAAACGATACCCTGGGGCTCCCCCGCCCACAGACTTTTGCATTGTTGATTTATGCAACTGATTAGCGGCGGTCGCCGAATTGTTGCAAAAAAATGACTAATGATGCTTCGTCCCTTTATATATGCATATGACTTTTTCCGGACATGTGACTTGTTTTCCCAGCCCCTTGCCCCCTGCTTGGAATGATAAATGACATAGAGGCAGATCGCACAATCAAATCAACACACACAACCCTTTTCTGGTTTATTGACTTCATTTTGTGTGCGGAGTTTGGGACTTTAATTAAGTAGGTAAGTTGAGCCCCTCCGTTTTGATTAAATTACTTAATATTCATAAATAAGGGACAAATTTTGAAGGCACGTCGCCTTACTCGAATGTGCTTGAGATGGGATTAAAGGAACAGCGAGTGGTGGAAGTAATTATAAAGGATTTACGATGCCGTTAGGCAAGTCAAAGCTGTTTAATTAGACAAAGGCCTGCGTGAGCCCGAAAGTTTCCAACAACGAAACATTAATTACACATTCATGCAATGCTCAATGCATGTACACACTCATTGATAACTTAATCCTGCTCTCCCCCCAGCTACGATTGGACTATGGCAAATGCTTAGCTTGGCGACCCGCTCGTAATATGATAATTGCTTGGACGAGATCAGCGTCACTTCCACTTACCGGCAGATTGTTGATGGTGAAGCTTAGCAGGGCTTTGGGATGCGAGGGCAGCGTGCTGCAGTTGGCTCGCAGAACATCACCTGGCTCGTAGCGGGTCTGCTCCGCAAATAGCTGTGGCCTTTTCTCTGGGAATTCTGAAAAGCACAAAAACAGAATTGCAAATTGATAGATTTCGCTAGCAAAATAAAGTTGTCCGTGTCACACTCAATTATTTTGATGTGCTCTGCTTTATTTAATTGTGCAACCTCTTGTTACTCTGTGTGTCTGATAAACTTACAATTTTTGCAGTTACTCGCTAGTTAATGCAACAGATAGCGGTGTTCAGAAGATGAGAAATTAGAGCTAAATATAGCAAAGCAAATAGCAATAGCCCTTGGAGAGGGTATATTAAAATGGTAAGGAAAAGTGTAAGGCATAGAGGGAAGCATCTCCGACCACATACCAAATATATGTTCTTGAACAGCATGACAAGCTGAGTTGATATAGCCATGTCTGTCTGTCCGTCTGTTTCAATGCTTTCTCCTCCGTCAGTTTTAAAGCTATCTTGACCAAACTTAGCGCGAAGTTTGCTACCACACATTTCTGTCAAGTTTGATCCAAATCGGATCAACTATAGCATATAGCTGCCATAGGAACGATCAGTCGAGAAAGTAGTTCTAGTTTTCTATGGTAGCGTCTTTATACTTTCCAATTGTGAATATTAGGTTTCCACACAATTTGGGGGAATTTGATAAGTACATCGTACAAGTAGTGGCGCCATCTATTGCTGAGCTTGGGAAAATCCTAGCTAAGAATGTTCGACGAAAATCATTTAAAATCTTGACCTTGCACCTTGGTTTACAAATTGTTCTATAAATATATTTTGGATTTGATAAAGTTTGCTTATAAAGCGAGGGAACCAATAACTGCTAAATGAGCGCGCTCTCTGGTGGCTAGACACACACACGAAACCCAAAATGAGCATGTGCGTATTGCCGGCCCCTGCTTCGTATTTATTTTGGCGACAAAATTATCGACTTCTCTTAAGGCAGAGGTGGGCACAAAATTTTACTTTGAGCCTAACAACAAGAACAGGGAAATCAACCGTTATCAGTGAGTCTCGATCGCGCGTGGACTTTCATGGACTTTTTTTACTCTTCGATGCGTGTTCATTAGACCGGACTTTTCTCCAACGATTTTCAATTTGTGACGATCTTTGCACAACATGGCTCAAAAAATTCTGTATATTTCATAGAAAATTTATCAAAAATCCAAAATCAGATATATTGTGGTAGACAAAAAATTACTTTTCATATATTGTTCATTGCGACGCAAGCTATTATGAGACTGACTGATGCCAAATGCCGAAAAAAAACTCTGAACAATGAGAGCAATGGGAGCAAGGGCTTGCCCACCGATGTCTGAAAGAATTAAATTCAAATTAATTTTGTAACCGAAACCTGTTCTAAAATAAATGTGGTCTGCTTCAGGTGGTCACTACATTATAAGATTCGGTTAATGTTCTGATTCCAGAGACCCAAATATCCCAGAAATGTATCAGTTTCAATGAGTAAGGTCCTGGTGTGACTTGAGCATTGCTTTAGGTTGTTGAGACATGCCAGAATTTAGTGTGACCAGGTATGAATACAAATTCAGTTTAAACCTAACAAACTTCGAATACCGAAGGTCCTGTCTTGCTTATCTAAACACTTTGTCAATCTGCTACTGTTCCAAATTGCTCTATTCTTAGTTACTTCTGGTACTTCTTTCAAGGCTTATCTCAAAAAATAATATTTTTGATTTAATGATTTAGAAATATTCGCTATCAGGCCTGTTCCCGTTTTCGATTTCGATCAAATCATGTGGAATCGGAATTGATAGCTGTTCCCGTATCCGAAAAACGATCGAATTATTCGGTTCTAAAAGTTGTGTTGGGAGGGTGAGTGCCCACACCTTACATCGAAAAGTAATTCACCAATTTTATGCCCTCTCGCTCTTTAATAATTTGTACGGCAAAACCCACCCCCTCCGTAGCTTGGTTCAGGGTCCCGCTCCGCTTTGTCTAATCTTCTGCTCGTCAATGGACGTATCAGCTGTTTTATTTGTCAACTATTTTATTTTTATATTAATAAGTCATATTTTGAGAAGATTTTAAAGTAACCATAAAAAATATTGGGCATTCAATTTGATTTAAAATTAATTATTTTCAAGTAGTACCCCAGAAATTGCATGTAGACGAAAGCAAAAACGATCGAAATGAAACCGAGCTGTTCGCAATTCCGTATCAGCGCTTGTGCAGTGCTGATCGAAATTGTTTTTGTTACCATTGCTGAATTATAGTTCGAAAACGATTCGAACTTTCATTCGAAAAGTAAATCGAATTCGATTTCACCGGACGGGCAATGAAACGATTCGGAATACATCGTTTTTATTTCATCTCGGAAACGGGAACATCAAATGAAAACGATTCGGAAGTACAATCGTTTTACTTTTTAAATCCACTCGGAAATGGGAACAGACCTGTATAGCTTTTATACTCTCCAAGTAAGAGACACTGAGAAGCTGGATAAGGAAATACCTATATTCCTCCAAACCAGAGACAATTTTCACTGTATACTAAAGTTCTAAGAAAAAATGGATCTCACTAGAAGAAACATATTCAATAAAATGCAAATACAATTCAGTGTGACATAGACGGGTCCCTGAGGCCCCAAGGAACTGGACTTAGGTTAGCAGGACCGGGAGCAAAACGATCTGAAGTAATGGCATTTACAAGCATATTTCAAGTACGTGCCATCTCCCGTTGTGCAGACATTAATATGGGAAAAGATTACCACACACACTGCGCTAAATGCGCTTAATAGAACAACCTCCTGGATAAACAGCAAAAGGGGTGAGACAAGCAAAATCATTAAGAGTAAATCACAACCTCAAAAGTTTCCAAATCCTGCAAGGATAGAAAGCCATCAAGACCCTGGGGCTCTACACGGATAGACTTATAAAATCTAACCGCTGCACGAATCGTGCGCAAGTTTCTGTTGCCTGTATATAAATAACGATAGCGTGTAATGGCGCTTGTCACTAACATTTTTCCCTATGTTAAGCCCTCTATCGACCGACACTTTTCCATAGCAACCCTGCCGATAAAACGTTCGATTTATGGCAAAAATGCAACTCTGTCTGCCACGCACTTCCCCCTTGCCAAACAAAAACTCCAATAAAAACAAGTAAGACCGTTGCAGTCGAGAAGCCCGACTTCAATATACCGTACAAATGACAACGAGAGCGTAAGTTAAAGTCGGCTCTAACCGACTTCGATAAACCCGTTACTCATGGAAAAACATGTTTAACAGTGCTCCGCTTTCCTTAGGGAAAAGCATCCGAAAAGTATGCAACATTTTTAGGGTGGGTGGGGTGGAGCGAGGGGCTTGGTCCGCATTTTGCTCATAACTGGAACCGTTCATCCGTTTTTATCATTTCTTCGGCAAATCTATCTAAACTATCTCTCGAAAGTACGAATCGTCTATCTTCAAAACTGTGGGAGATATAAGTTTTCCAAATTGCGGGGCGGAGGGGGCGTGGCCAAAATTTGAAACAAACGATCGCGTACAGATAAAAAAGCATTTGTCCCATACATGTCAAACCTCTACTCTACCATCTCGAGATCGACGCGTTCCACACAGACAGACGGACGACACGCGCAGACGGACAGACGGACAGGCTAAATCGACTCGGCTGTTGATGCTGATCAAGAATATATATACTTTATAGGGTCGGAAATGTTTCCTTCTCCCTGTTACGTACATTTGCACAACTTCAGATCCCCTTTTACCCTTTGGTACAGGGTATAAAAACTCACAAAAATTTTGTGCCAAAGCCCTTTGGCAGTCTCTTTGGTGGTAGTCCACACTTCCAACAAAAATGCCTCAATTAAATACCGATAAAATACTAGATCCGATTTTCTGTAGTGTTATCGATAGCTACCTGAATAATTAATTTTAATTATTTCAACAGGTATCGCACATTGTCGATACACAAATATAGTCGTCGGGGAAATTTGATAATTCCATCAATGATTGAGCGCAATTTTCAAAGCAAGCTACAAAACACCGGGACTTCAACCAAATTAAACTAGGTAATAAATATGAATTTAATCATTACTAAATTGTCATATCGCCACAGGGCCGTGAAGAACGCAAGTTGATCATTTGTATTTACGATTGTGAAACTTATAGTTTAAAACAAACCAACAACGCCTAGCGCGACCATATACCTCGCATGTGCAAGCTTTGTGGAAGTGTGTACTACGCTTAGAATGTAATTAGTTAGCAAGACTGTGCTCATAGGAACCCCTTGGCCTCGCTGCATCTTCTTCTCCAAACAAGGTCTGGCCCCATATACCAGAGACCAACTTTATATACCCACATTCCGGAGATCAACGTTGACTGCACATATCAGCACAGTTTCGTCTGCCTAAGTGGCCTACGTGACAAAGGCACATTTTCATTCGAAAGTTCCAGAAGCGTGCCCCAACTGAATTGATCAAACCCAAGTGTACTCGTGTGTGTGATTCGTGAGCAAACTAGTTCTCATGCCTCATCAATCCAAAAGACCATCTCGATCTGAAAGTGCATCTCTAATAGCCAGGGCCAGTGTTGCCACTTAACTGAAGAAGGCAAAAAATTTGCCGAAACGCGTAGGAGAAAAACTCAGCCAAAAAGTGTTTTGACTGGAGTGAGGAAAGACGGCCAAAATTAACAACCCCAAACAAACCAACATTAATAAACATAAATATCCTTAGGTTAAATTCTCTTGCTTTAAGTTCAATATCTTTTGTTCGACTTTTCCCCATGCCACTCTTCAACTCGTATAATGTTAATTTTAAAGAATGAACTTCAAATTTTTTGAGTAAATCCCTTTTATTTTCCGGAAATCATGAGTAGAGGACGTGATGTAATGTACTAAGGCAATGGCGGGCGAAGGGATCACCAACCTAAAGCAATGCTGAACTGCACCCAGGTGATCATGAAAGACTAATTGATAGGCTTCCCTTTCTCGCACGTGATATTAAAATTAAATACTTGAACAACGAGCAGTAGCAAATGTTAATTCCTTTGACCCCCCTCAATTGCCGACGAAGATAGCCGGATCAAGCACGTGCTCCGCCGCATATGACTATAACCCCTATCTGCTCGGCTAAGGTACAACTATGGTTGTATGTTACAAGCGATGAATTAGAACTTGAGAACTACAAGCAAGCAAATATTGGATTGTGCCTTTAGGCGGATTCAATACAAATAATGTCTTAGAGGCCCTGCCTTACACGCGAGACATCATTCCAATCGTGTTTCAGTCCAAAGGGCCGGGAGTTCAAATTTACTAAAGTAAGTAAAACAAAATTTAAGTTTGTGTAACTTGCTGTTTTTCAATACCAAACTTGGTAGGTAGAAGGTGGCTGGGTCCCTCTTCTGCTCTAAGATGATGCATAAACAGGTCAAAAATATGTATATATATTTCTACAATTTTTGACCGGGATTTTCCACCCATTAGTTTTGTGTAGCTTTTTTTCACTTCTTCAGCTGATACTTACCCACAACTTGCATTTGCGCATAGGCCATGGAGGTGGAGTAAAGCGGCGCATCGGCCGTCACTTCGCAGCTAAACTGACCGGCCAGACCGAAACTGACATTTCGTATGAACACCAGAGTGGCATTCGAGCTGCTCTCCTGTGGGGAGGGGTAAATGTTAATTGTTGCACAATAATGGCCCGGAGCCAGCCAAACCATTAACTTACATCCACCCGGATACCGGGATAATGGAAGACCATCGTATTGGGATACTCGGCGGGAGTAAAGCGATAGAACTCCATTTGGCCACGGTAGAACTTAATTGAGTAAAGCGGCGCACCATCCAGGTGGTAGTTGCAGAACAGTGCCACCGACTGGCCACGCCGCACCGCAGGCGGCTGCATCACCAGATTGACATCGCGCAGCATGGCTTGGCCACCATCTGAAAAAAGGGACACAACATGAGATTTATTTAAATTGAAGTAACGCGTCATAAAAGGGGTAGGTAGCCACATATGGCCAGCGGTTGTCGCACTTTTTGTGCATACTTTTTGGCTGTATCAAAACCTCCACAAGGATTCAGGTGGGGCCCGCATTTTCCGTACAACAATATTGAATTGGCAACAGCCACCAGCAACACTATCATCATCATCGAGTTGTCCTCTCGGCTGTCACGATAAATCCATCGAGTGCAACATGCAGCTACCTTATGGCATACTTTTAGGCGCTTTAAAGCCCCGCAAACACTTCAACTTAGTCAGCCAGGGAAAGCAAAACTCGACTGACTACATCAAAAAGCAATTTCCCATTTGTTTAACAATACAACCTCCGTCCCCGAGTCCTGCACCCACACATATGATTTCCACTTTGTTGTTGTTTGTGCGGCAAGTGTGTTTGGCTTTCCATAAACTCGCAAATCGTTTAAGCCGCCTTACGAGAACTTGTAAACCTCTTTGCCTTTTTTTGCCAGTCTATTTTTGTTTTCTCCCTCTTTCTCGCTTATGTCTGTGCGCGTTTCTGTGTGTGTATTTTTTTCCCCTTTGTTTTAAAAAGAAATCCTGTTTGGTAACGCAGCATAATCAATGCTGTCAAGACTTCGTGCATCTTCTGACTGCCTCGATTTCCCGCCCACATATCATTGCTTCGTGGGCGTGGCGCCATATCTTTTTGCCTTTTGCTGTTGCTTCATCTTCATCGACAGCTTTTTCCTGCTGGTCACGAGCAATGTGATTTTTGCAATTTTCCCTTTTTTCAATTCGGTTTCCTTTGACGACTTTGAAAACTAGACCTAGGCTTTAGGTGTATGGCATTTCCATGCACTTGCAAATATCCCTGACGCATATTGAGAGAGATGGTACTCTGTCAGCAAAGCACACAAAAAAAAGATAGATGTGCTACAGCCTACAGCTTAGCCACACTTGACTTGAGTTTGCCCTTTTGGAATGGCAGACAACTTTTAAAATATGTGCAGCTGTGATCATAAAACGTTTATTGACTGCAAAATTCAATATATCACGCATACTCTACTTTGACAATATGCAGTCTGCCTCTGTGTGTGAGCTCATAAACTTGCTCGTACATAGTAAACTTACATAGATATTGTTAAAAAATATGCGCGGGAGCCGGCTAAAGGTCCGGAGCATAACTTTTTACAATTTTGTGTATAATAGAGCACACTCAATGGAGCAAGTGCACGCTCCCTGTGATGAACTCACTTGTGATAATTGATGAGTAATATTTTTGTGGTCAAATGAGTGCGGTGAGAGGAATAGGAACGACGCGGAACTGAGAGAAAGTAAAACCAATAAAACTTATTGTCCTTTTCCATGTTATTTGTTGTTGGAGAATTAAGGCACCGCAACAAATCCTGGTCTATTGTGTCCCCTTTCTCTTTATACTTTTGCGACTTCTTCGAAAAAAGTTGTATTGCATACTTTTAAGCGCTTAAACGCTTTAGTGCTTTCCACCCCAGAAAGGTGGAAGCGACAGAAATATAAGAGTAACTAGCAAAAACCCGTCGCGCTTCGCTGCGCCTTCAACAGTATAGAACCAATGCACACCTACTTCCCACCCACATTCCACCCACTTGCTACCCACTTGCCACCCACATACCACCCACTTCCCACCTACATCCCATCTACATCCATCACCCACCACCCCTCCCAAAACCCTACATACCACCTACCTCCCTTCCCATATCCCACCCACTTCCAATGTCACCCACTTGCCAACCACATACCACCCACTTCCCCAACACTTCCCGCGCACATCCCAGCCACTTCCAAAACAACTTACCACCCACATCCCACTCACATCCCATCTACTTCCCAACCACTTCCCAGTGGGCATCCCGGCGGTATTTCCAACATCGGAAAATGAAAAACCAAATGAATTCTCATTTTAACCTTACAATCCAAGTTTCAAGTCAATCGGGTGAAAAATAGAATTTTCATGCTAAATTTTCCCGCATGGTTGCAATTTTTCCGACATTGAAAAAATCACATTTCAATTATTATTTTGTATTCTAACCTTACAAACAGAGTTTCAAGCCAATCGAATGAAAAATATTTTATTTCATGCTGACTTTTCGGGAATTTTCCGACCGTTGGGTCAAATTTTCCAACATCGGAAAATCACATTTCAAATTGTTTTCGTATTCTTACAAACCGAGTTTCAAGCCAATCGGATGAAAAATAGTTTTTGCCAAGGCAGAATTTTCCAGCCATTTTTCCTGGCGGATTTTCGCGAAATGAAGCGGAATCATTTCGCGTACTATGCTTCCAAACAAGTTTTAAGAAATGAAAATATTATTTTCCCATACAAATCTTTTCCGACGCCTTTCTTCACGAACTGTGTTTGTCCCAACCTCTCCCCATTTTCCACCCTTCCCCCCCCTCCCCCCCCCCCCCCTTTTCGGGTGGAATTTTCAATTTTTTTATAAATCTCAAATCTGTAGGATAAGCCATTTAGTCTGTGGGTTGTTAATATGTGTGTCACTATGTCAGTCGGGCGTACAGATTTATATATATAGATTAGACAATCGTGCCTGATCTCGTTATCGAATCCGATTAATGTCCCATTAATTGGTAAGAGTTGCGATTTCTAAGGCGCAACTGCGCCCGGAGGCTACAGTTAATAATATGATGTTCACATAGCAATACAAATTTTAGAAGAAACGGTCCAGTATTCAAAAAGTCCGTGAGCTGCGCTGGATATTTGTCTGTAGTACCGAAGATAATCGATAACTAGAAGTGACAAAATCCAATTTTGTATGCAGGGCATAAAACTGCTATAGACTGTGTTCCAGTACTCGAGCCGACGATTAAAATTGACAGCAAGAGTAAATACGAAGCAGTTCGCATTCTAAAAATTAAATCAGCGCATTAACACCCATATATAACACCCATAGAACACATTTGTAGCCATTGAGTGACCATATAAAAAGAAAAAAAAAGTTTTGCAAAATTGCTGCTGATGTCGGATTTTGATACAAGCCTAACTTTGGGATTCCCAAGCGGACATAGCACTTCCGTCTTGAGGTACCTTCTGCCAGTTATTAAAGACAGACCAAGACTGCTGAAGATTAAATTGCTATTTATGAAATAGCTATACAGTCAATCAGCCTTCTTTGTGGTTTTGTGCGTGTCTTGTTTTGAAAAAGTTATGGACAAAAACATAGCTTAATGACCTAGGGCCTGCTAAAAAGTTCTACGATATTGATTATCATGACCAGCTTTGTCCGCCTACTCGAACTAGTCTCTAAAATATTGCACAGAGTCTTCTTTTGACTTCACGCTGCTAATGAGTATTCGATCGGATTGAACGACCATAAACCCAAAATCACTCCTCTGATACATTTCTTAACTCTCAGTGGAACCCTGTCGAATATATTCTCATGCTATTTAACTTAGCTACACTTACATTCAAATTTTTCCTTTTTATTCTAGAACTGTTGTATATTTCCATTTCCTCCTCTCTAAATGGCGACTGAAATTATGTTATTTAAAGACCGGCCCACTGTTTCTTAAATCTGTCCAGAATGTATTTTTTTAGGCCTTGTAAGTGTGTGAGTTTAAGTGGGCATTGCAGAACATAAACTTTTGTGGGAGACTGTGCCAATGTACAAACAAGCCAAAAAGGTAACAGTCTGGCAACCCTTAGATCACAGCTGTAACCTAGTATTTTGTTATCATGGCCACCTTATTCTCCAACACTGGTCAATTGTCAAATGGTTTGGCGACTAGCGTCAGAGTATTTCCTGCCAGCCTCTTTCTTTTTGGATTTTGTGCTTGACAAGAACGGTCATTAAATATTGTGCGTTAGCGAAAGTAAATATACCACGTGAATTTCTATATATATTATACCATCGACTAAAACCTGTGACCTGCGAAGTGCACGTGTCGTGTATGTGTACCACCCATGCTCTACCACAGATGCTTAGGATGATGATCTTTTAAATCTTCGCGGACAATAGGAGTAGAGTAAACCATCGTGCAAGCCCTGTCTGAGGATCATAATCATTTTGCTGCTATCGCGCTCTGATGCCAAGAAATTCAAGACACCACTTCAGGGCCGGTTCAATGACATGTGGCGCCCATTTATCTTTTGTAACTCAAATTCGCTTGCGTTGTAGAAACCTCTACAAGTTATCTATGAGCGAATGCAATGCATTTTTGAGTCTTTTTCCACTATTTATAATATTCTTAAATTAAAACTACCTTCACGTGGTATGGCATGTACGTTAATATATTATTTAAGCATTTATCTAATTAACTTTAAAGTTCATACAGCACATCATTCATCAGGCCTGCTGACATCGGTGGATAAGCTACGTGTAAGTACGGCATAGCCGTCAGTCCCAAAAGAAATGCAAATTAATTGAAGATTTTCGTACATACCTATCTAAAATACATATATACCCTTATATTCATATATTTTATATACCTACATACTCTCATCTATATACATATATTCACAAATATTTATATACCATAATATGAAAAATCAATTAGACTTAAGCATTAAAAACATTCGCGACTTTCATTGAAGTTTTTTTTGTTGAATTCTTTTATTAATCATTTATCCATATCGTGTACCTTTTGTTTTGTATGATGAATAATTTTGAACTGACAAGTAAATTTTCAGCGGACCCCCCGCGCCCGAACCCTCTTCAATGATATTTAATACTAACCACCAGAAAGACAAACCACCCATACAAAACGTGGCAGATAGACGTTTTCAAAATGGGAGCGCCGAGAGGGGCGGGCAATGACAACTTGACTCGCCACAAAGTAAAGAAGCACCTAGCCACCAACACCCTACCACCACCGAGACAGGCGACAACGGACGGCGCGGACGGCAGACAGACGGACGGACACGACGGAAGACGGCGGCTAACGACCGCTGAGCCAAGAACTTATAGGGTCGGAATGCTTCCTTCTCCTTACATACTTTTGCACAACCTTCGTACAAGTTCAATATTAGCCATCATAAACCATTTTTAATGAAGACCTACAATGGATATGAATATATTATATAACCAAAGTGGGCACCTAAAGTTAAACGTTCGCATCAATGGAAAAGGGTAAAGGCAAAGGATTCTATGTCTTTACAGGTTGGGAGGGTATTAGAAAAAGAACATCAACACCTCAGTTCTTCGACAATACATAGACTGTGTGATCTTCTAGACCAGTATTTGGTTGTTTTATTCCGTTCTTTCCTTAACTCTGTCTACTATCTTTAGTTAAGTGACGGGGCAGCTCTCTAGGTGGCAAAACACCCAGCCACTTTCCCTGAGCACAGTCGACCCCGTAGGCAGAGTACGCACAGTGGTTGCTGCCATAGGCCAAAAATCAAAAAATTAATGTTAAAATTTTCAAACCGTAACTGCTTTAATTTACAGCTAATTGGTCAAGCTTCACAGTGGCATACTTCTTTTGCTTTGATTATATCTCTGCTTTCTTAAAATACCATCGAAAGTGTGACCATTTGTTCATTTGCCTTGTACAGTGCACGCCGCTCGCTGCAACATGTTAATTTTGTTAAATTAAATTTTTGCATGAAAGCTATATTAATTCAAGTTGTGTAAATTGGATATTGTACATAAAGGTATTGACTTAACTTCTACAGTTCCACTTAAAGAAATTTCGTGTTTAATTTTGTGTAAATCGTTGTTTTAGATAAGTATATTTTTGTGTTTGTTTTTGGTTCGAGTGTCAAATGTTTAGTTAAAGTTTTAAGTGTGTTGCCCTCCTCAGCCCTCAGAATTCTTTATGACATATTGTTTCTTATATTTTTTAACGTAGTGTTTTTGTTTTCGTCCTTGCGATCTCTTAAAATAAAATAAATTAAAAGTTATTTTAAATTTTTCCTAGCTTTAGTACTTAATCCAAGTACGAATATTGTCAAAATAAAAGACTTAAAAATATATTTGAAGGGTGGGAAGGTGACAGACCGACTGATGTGGTGTTGGTCTTTATTTTATACAATCCCTTAATCGAATACTTTTTCAGCTGTCAATACCCTTTCAGTAGTTTCTACCAAGGCCGACGAACCGGACCATGAACCGAACCTCAAATATTTTTGACTCCTCGAACCTGAACCCAAACCGGACCACTTTTTGAAAAAATCGGTTCGGTTCAGTTTTTTTAACGCACATACTATATAAAATTCTGTGATCTGCTATCATTCAAGAAGCTCAAGACGGTAGTCAAGAAACGAATAGATCGAGCATTAGAACTTTTAAATGACAACTGCAGAGCATAAAAGGAATGCAACTATGAAGAATATAATTATGTGCTTCAAACGCATTTCTTGATTTGGACCAAGTTAACTCAATAAATTCCCTAGAAGACTGTGTAATTACAGTTTGTTGTGCTGCACACGCTCAAAATTTAGTATATAACGATTTTTTAAGGCAGTTTAGTTTGACATTAGTAGAGTTCGCACACTTTTCCGTACTCACATTATATGAAATCTTTGCTTATAAAAAAATTGAATTGAAATTGAACTCGGTTGAGTTAGGTGCAAACGTTTACTAACTATTAAGGATTTTTTAATCCCAAAGTACAGTTGCCCATTCGACGGACCATCGGACGCCTATTTTGACTGTAATCGTAACATACCGCGTTTGAGCGTCATCCAGATTTTTACCATGGAACAATACACGCCCGCGAGCGCTCTGATATGAATTTACTTCAACAACAGTCATTGTGAACTCACGTGCTTTTAAAATTAAAAATTAAGCCCATTTCACTTGATGGGACCGTATAACATCACGCCACGAAAATCCTGAGAGATTCAATGCCTCTTCAGACGAAAATCACAGTTTTCGGCGTTATCGAAACGGTCATTGGGCCGTTTTTCTTCCAAATGCTGTACATCAAACTAGACTAAATTTTTGAGCCAATTATTCGTCGAAAGGAGGAGTTCTGGTTTCAAAAGACGGCGCTCCACCGTACAAGATCTAACGCAAAAAATCGATTTTCTGGAAATTTTTCGGTAGATGTCTTTGACTGGCGTTCGCCCAGCCAAGAAAACTTCTTTAAAGGACAGGATTCACAATAAAATAGCCTTTCATAATAAATTTTTTTTTTTTTCTTTGATTTTTAAAAAAATCCGTATCAAAATCTTTAAAGGTACAGCAAGTGATTTTTATTCCGCTGGCTTTTCATTTCGAGCAACTGTTCTGAAATCTTTTGTTTATTACTATACTCGTTCGATAAACGTTCTTCTATTATGAGCTACGTACCAACATTGGCTGCAGTGCTCTAAGACCCGAGATTTCAAAATTTGTTAACTTCACATTGCACATTACAGACGTGCGGAAGCTCCAAAAAGAAATTCTTGATGAGAGTTTTAAATGAATCAACTTCTGATTGCGAAGAAGAGAAGTTTTTGAAAGCAGTAGAAAGCAATAAACAAATATTAATATCAAATCTGTAAATAATGTTATAGATTCCTTTGACTATTGTCCAATACATCGACAAATATTTAAAAAATTTGGAAAGGTGAAAAAAGAGGATTTAAAAAATATTGCGTTATCTGTACTTGCTATTCCAGCAACTCAGGAATCAGTTTAACGGGCAATTTCAACACTTTACAATCTAAGAAGAATGCTTATTAATTTAAACTAAGCGGTTCTCAAAAGTTGTTAGTGTCAGCTAATGAATTTGATAATTAAAAATTTCATTATTGACATGAAGAATATTTTTTTTAAAAAATAAGTATTAATAAATCGAAATTATTCTTCTATGTTCAAGCGAACCGAGGTTTGAACCAAAACCGAACCGTTGGCTTTACAACGGGTTCGAATCTGCGGACCGAACCTTCTGTAAAATTTTAGAGATTTGCAGCCTTGGTTTCTACACACCCCCCTCTCCCATGAACAACGAATCTGTGAGAGCGTGTTCAACAACGCAATTCTCTCAAAGCTTGCTTGCCCTCTCTGCTCCGATACTTCTCCACACTCTCCTTGCCTATTAAAAACGAAATTAAGTACGATCTTAGCTCGATTTCAAGAGTAAAATTTTTGAAAATTCAATAACGAATAGATTTTTCTCAAGAGCGTTGGTACTCAAACTATTCCTTCTTCTTTTTTAAAGCATTTCCATTTTTGTTAAAAAACGATTGGTCACATATTTAATCTTTGGGTAAAAAGTGCAAAATTTCAACGACCCGAGTAGAGTTGTGCAATTTTTTTTTACCCGAACCCTTAATTCGGTAGGTGTATTCACACTGCGGCACTGCCACATTTGGTATGCTTCTCATAAAATCCGATAAATGTTTTTAAGTTAAACAATTTACGGCAAACAACAACAAAAATTCACACATGAATTCTTCATGTAATTACGCGTGGCCAAAAGCAAACAAAATGAAACGTTAAATTGTCTGGTCGCAAACGCAAACATTTTGTGGCATTTTGCTATAATTAACGCAATATTTTTGCCTAACTTGCCCAAGTGGATGTAACACGTCGAATTGCTTTTGGGAAAATCCGTAAAAAAAACACGCTGGCAATTATTTAGCATAATGCATAAGCTGGGCAAAAACGTATATCTAAATATTTGCATAATTTCAGCAGAATGTGAGTTGAAATAATATTTGAGAGAGACGGAGAGAAGGAGGAAGTGGGACAACATTTTTGTAGACAAATTGGCGTTGTAACAGTTTTGAAAAGTTGCTGACATATTTCGACTGTCCGTAGATGGAAAGAGATGGCTTGCTATAATTATGTGCTGAATTATGAATAGAAATGTTGAAAAGTTTTCCATAGTTTTCCATACTTTTTATGCGTGTTGAGAACTTGCCAGTCAACTGGCAGTTTTTGGTCAACATTTATGGCTAATTCCAACTAAGTGAATGTCGTTCTGTGTGGCTGACAATTGCTTTTTACTCGACTTTAATGCACTGCCATTGGTTTTTCTTGTGGCAAGGAATACCAAAACTGTCATTCGCACTTGCTGCTGCTCCATAGTTTGCTCATAATTCTTTTGTGTCCACTAGAAACATTACAGATTATTATAATTTCATTATTTGAGGAGTGAAACCAGAGCCAAGGAGAGGCGGGAAAATGATAAATAATGAAATATGACACACAAGCATATACATAAATGGATTTCTTTTCCTATTCTTTCTTGGTTTGCCCTGGACGAAGGAGAATGCAAGGAGAAAGGAGCCATTTTTTTTTGTATTTTGTGAACAGATATTTCTTTTATTAAAGTTGGGTAAGAATTTCTGCATTTGCCAAACAGTCATCAATAAGGTTGTCAGAGAGACCGTGCAGGGCAGGAGCAGCTTTTCAGCTACACATTTGCATATGTGTGTGCGTGGAGCTGTGTGTGTGTGTGTGCGGCCAATAAACATAAAAATGAATGTCTGCTATGTGGGTGGCCATTGTTGCCTGCTGCCCTGAATGTTTCGTATCAATTCAATTATATTTAATATCACACACATCGGGCAAAAGGTTCATAAGAATGGCTGATCCTTGCTGTTAGTCCTGTTTGGCCAAGTGATGATGACGATGATGATGATTGTTGTACTGCACTGACCAGTTTATGTTATTTTTCACACATACGTTTGTGCATATGTGTGTTTGTTGTGTTAGTGGTCTAATTTAGCACAGTTTCATTCATCTATCATTTCTCGGTTGTATTTTGGAGTAAATTCTGTGAGTTGTTTGATGTTTTGGTAGACCAACATGTGCACACTGGGACAGAACGAACAACTGACAGACAGAAATTATAAAAATCGAGGTTATAAGCCAGGTGCAGGTCAGGGGCTTAAACAGTAGCCAATTTACCCCTGAGGTCGGAAATGTACAGCATTGAAGGTTCCATTAACGTTGTTCTGCTGTCAAGCCAGCCAAAAAGTCGAGCTCTGTTTTGACTAATTTTCGATCAGTTTAGGCTATGTTTTTGCTTCCTGGTAACCTTTATTATTTATTTAGTGTTATTTGAGGTACGAAATTGTAAGATTGAATTGTAAGATACAACTTAAGAAATGTGCTTTTTATTCCAGCATGAACATTAAAAAATTAAGGGTTAAATTCAGGGCTAAATCCCGAAACAAATTTCAAAAACAAAATTAATTCAATTTATTCCTATGTAATAAAACGAATCAACACAAAATGAATGGTTTCACACTTAAAGTAAAATTATATAGATTTCATATCGTATTTTTTACGTAGTTAACATGTAAGAACTAATGATTACATTGTATGATAATAAATATTATAAATATAATTTAAATAAAATTAAAAAAAAATTTTTTTAAAAATAACACTAGTTTACAAAAATAAAAAAAAATAAATGACCCATTTTAATTGAAATATTTTTGTAGTGTAGTTTGAAATGGTGATTTTAAAAATCAATTTCAAAAATTTTTTCATGGCTCCGTTTTTGAAAAATGAATTTTTTCACTTTTTCGGTAGGTGCTCTTACATTTCAAGCCATATCTGACTGTAATTGTCAGATAGAGTCAACCAGATATGAATCGAAAGGTAATTCAGCTGCCAACGATCGCGTAGAACATTATTTTAAAATCGGTTCAAGTTTTTATTCAACGACCAAATATATTTAAAATATTAAATTTTTGCTCACAAATGCAGAAATTTCATTTTTAAACGCATAGAAAAAATATAAAAAAATCAAAAAAAATATTTTTATTTTTTTCTTACTCAAGAATCGCACTTTTGCGAAGACAATAAGGTATTGGTGAGGAAAATCGTGTCACACGTACCGATGATGGATCAAATTGAGTAGAACAACTAACAGTCAAATTTGAGTATTTTGTGTGTTCACAAAAAATAAACTTGTATTTTTCTTCGTCGTTTGGTCACTTTATGAAGTTAGCGAAAAGCCAGAACAAAAATTATAATCAAGAACCGAACAAAAGTCGAGGCAAATGGAAAATTATTTTTGAATAATCACGAAAATACCACATTTTTTTGCGCTAAATTGCTCACAGCTCCTGTGTTTGTTCATAGTTTTGATAATCGTTATGTGGTTTTCATCGCAGAAGTGCGATTCTTTAGTAGAAAAAATAAAAATAATTTTTTTGAATTTTTTTATTTTTTTCCAGGTGTTCAAAAATGAAATTTCTCGCATTTTCGAGCAAAAAATCGATATTTTTAAAATATTTTTGGTTTTACGCAATTACTGGCAGTTCAATTACCTTTCGATTCATATCTTGCTTGACTCTATCTGTACTAGCATGTTAAAATATTTTATACAGTCTTAAATTGGCAACCTTTTTGCTGATAAATTATAGAATTTTCGAAAAATTTAAAAAAAATATTTAAAAAAATTTTTTTTTCTTAAATCATGGATAACAACAAGTAAAATGAGTAATGTTTTGCTCTAAAAGCTTAACAAAACTTAATTGGCTGCTATTTTGGTGAAAAACTTGAGTATCTAATAAACAATGACAACAAAAAAGTCATTTTTTTTTGGAAATTCACACTTTTGGGGCCGTTTTGGAGGATGTAGAAGTGTTCAGATTGTAAAACCTTGTTCAGCAGAGTTGTTTGGTGTCTCAAAAGCTTCTTTTTTGCCAAAGAAAGTATGCGAAAAATTCAGATTTTTTAAAAGTTATACTCAAAAAAGTAAAAAAATACGTTTTTGAAAAAAGTTATTTAAGAAATACTACCGGAAAACATGATTTTAAAAATCTTTGTATGAAGAATTTATTCTGCGGACTGTCAGCTACAACTTTGCCGAAGACAGTTTGCAGCTATCACTAAAACTGAATGAGCTGTTTGCCCAAAACTAATGACACATTTTTATACCCTTGGAGAGGGTATATTAAAATTGTCCGGATGTTTGTAACGCACAGAAGGAAGCATCTCCGACCACATAAATTATATATATTCTTGATCAGCGTGACGAGCTGAGTTGATATAGCCATGTCCGTCTGTCCGTCCGTCCGTCTGTTTCTATGCTATCTCCTCCGTCAGTTTTAAAGCTATCGTAACCAAACTTTGCACGAAGTCTTTTGGTACAAAAACGCTGCACATTTGTCGGAACTGGCCTGATCGGATGACTATAGCATATAGCTGCCATAGGAACGATCGGTTGAAAAAGTATTTCTAGTGAGGAAAACTTTTTGTTCTCCATGCTATCGCTACCAAACCTCGTAATTATAAGTTTTTTATGCTTTCACATAATTTCAGCAAGTTTTATGCAAATCGGGCAACTATATAGTATAGCTGCCATACAAAAGATAGATCTGAAAAAAGTTTTAGTATGAAAAACTTTTTTGTTTTCAATGCTATCGCTCCCAAACTCGTTACTGATCAATAAGATATGCTAACACATAATTCTGTCAAGTCTGATCCAAATCGGATGACTATAGCATATAGCTGCCATAGGAATGATCGGTCGAAAAAATAGTTTTAGTGAGAAAAACTTTTTTGTTTTCAATGGTAGCGTCTTTGTACGTTCCAGTTACAAATGTTAGCTGTCTCAACACAATTTTAGAGAGATTGATCAAAATCGGATGAATATATCGTATAGCTGCCATATAAAAAACTGGCAGAAATATATTATGTCAGGGTAAAAACTTCGGTCGAGCCGAAGTTAGCTTTCCCTCTATTTTTTTAGTTGGCATACCAAATTTCAAAAACTTTGAGGGTCCATAAAAAAAAGTGCTTCCAATCTAGCCAAATGCTGATAGGGATTTACTCAGTTCGGGTAGCACTATCGCTTCCGCTTAGTGGTGCTTGGTAGTTTTGAATAAAGTTGAAATTTGTCGCACAGTGTTATTAGTTTTCAAATTTAACATCGAATTTTATACGTCCACTAATGTAATTCTGGGAAATGTGTAAAGGATTCTGACTACCAGTTAAGAACGTTTTAATGTTTTCACATATTTTTAAGTGCGAATTTGCTGGACGAAAGTGTTTATTCCATTATTCCCAGTTTGCAGTGCATCCAAATGCACAAACTTACTATATTCTCTGTGTTCCTTCGTGCAAAGTATAAAAACGAATTAACAGTTGCACGGGATGCAAAAAAAATGACCTGTGTAATCACTAATGGGCTGATGGTCAAAGTAGGTAAGAGTTTGTAAAATGTAAAATTGGCTGACAGCTCCTCCAACGGGGCCAAGCCAAGCTTCTCCCAATCTCTTGGCATGTGTGCCTTACATTTTTCGCACAAGAGAAAGGGACCTACAGTTAAACGCCCAATCCGAACGGCAAAGTTTGAGAATTTGCTTTTTCATGGCTAGTTACTTCACAGCTGGCGCCAATAGCTGGTGAAGGTGACCGAATGTGTAAAAGCTATTCTTCTAAAGAAAGAAAAAAACTTTTATTATTAGATGTTCAGAGGCGGGATCGAACCCACGACCTTCCGCCCAGCAGTCCAGCACACTAACCACTGGGCCACAGACGGCCAGGTAAGACTTTACCCTTCTAAAAAATGGTCATTGTGACATGGCGAAAAGTGAAAATTAACTTAATCTGCCTGCAAGTAAAGAAGTAAGTAAAGGAAGTATATATCCTATACGTGTCCAAACTGTATCTCATATCATCCTTGAGACGTGTTTGTTCATACGAACAGACAGACGGACAGAAATATGGACATGGCTGTATTGACACGGATGTTGATGCCGATCAAGAATATTTATAAGGTCGGAAATGATTCCTCTTTGTTAAATAGTTTAGCAGAAGCTTATTATAATTAGGTACAGCGCATAAAAAACGAGAGTGTAAGTCGGCTCTAACCGACTTCGATATACCCGTTACTTATGAAAAGAAATGTTAAACAGCGTTCCTGAGGGGTGAACATCCAAAAAGTATGCAACATTTTTAACTTCGCTATTTATTATCCGATCTTGATGTAAATTTCAGGGATTATGGTTACTGCTAATACAAATTTAAGTTATAAATTCGATATCTTAAAAAATGTAGAAGTTATTCAACATTTTCTATTGTGGGGGCGGGGGTGGGCGTGGCAAAAATTTGAAACAAACTTGATCTGCGTTCAATAGGAGCCTACATGTCAAGTTTGGTAGCTTTAGCTCTTCTAGTCTCTGAGATCTAGGTGTTCATACAGACAGGCGGACGAACGGACAGACGGACGAACGGACAGACGGACAAGGCTATTTCAACTCGGCGGTTGATGCTAATCGAAAGTATATATACTTTATATTGTCGGAAACGATTTCTCTGCCTCCGCCTGTTACGTACATTTGCACGACTTCAGTATACCCTTTTTACTCTTCAAGTAACGGGTATAAAAACCGAAACTGTACCGGTATCAAAGTTTTGATTTCGTTCCGGTGCTATCGGTTCTAATACTAACGGTACACGGTATTCGGTTCTCAAAAGAAAAAATTGTATCGGTTGCGGTTACGGTTCCGGTACGCGATTTATTTCGGTTAACGGTTCCGGTTTCGGATCCGGTATTGAGCGCTGGATAAATTTATCTTGCATTCATTATTTTTACAATAGTTCCATATTTTTATTTCAAACTATAAGCTTATCAATAGTATCCATTATTATTAGCCACAGCTCATACCCACAGCTTAGGAGACTACGGCCTGGGTACGAAAGAGTCGAACTTTTTAGGGCAGCAGCAGTACAGCAGCATTCGTGTCGGCGTGGCTTCTCGATTCCACCTAAGTGTGTGCTACTTGGAGTAGCACTTCTTTATTTAATGCTGCACTGATAAAGCTGAGGCGGTTTTGCAAAACTTATTTACTAAAAACATTTGCTTAGAACTTATGAGTGAGCTCTAGGGCAGTGATGGTCGCGCCTGGCCCTCAGGGGCCTATTAACACTGACACGAGCTGAACGCATGCCGAGGCTTGTGCAAAGAGAGCAAAGAGTTTTTCAGTCGCTGGCCAGCGGTCAAAGAATTAGGTCAGAACTGGTTTGCGTCGCTATTTTTCCCCACACCAGTGTTTATTACATACTTTTTGGCCTTGCTCTTGAGCACAACGTTTTGTTAAACCCTCAACTACACCCTTAAAAAATAAGCAGCTGAGAAGAGAGCGCTTTGCGAGTGAGTCTCACCTCATTATTATTTTAACCTCTTGATGCAATTATAAAGTAATGCGAATCCAGCAAAGCATACTCTTTACAGCTACCTATTTCCTCAGTGTGCAGATGACACTTATATCAAAAGTTTCTCCCAAAGGTTCTTGTTTCCTTTTTGCGCGTGTCCGTCCGCTTCACTTGGCCATTCCAGCTTTCGGCAAAAGAAACATAAATGGCACAATTTGCTGAGCTGCTGCTGCCTCTTTTAAGTAGTATATAAGATACCTCTAAGACACCCGTTGCGTAGTATCAAAATATTCAGAACTTTTGGATTAATACGAATCTGATTTAAGACGAAAACGACCTTTAAAACAGTTTTCTTAAAAAACTGCGCTACGAATTGCCGTTGCACCAGCCGCATTCTTTAGACTTAGTTCTCTTTGACTATGTTTGTTCCCAATCAGCATAGCAGTGGCTGGCGAGGTCCGGCAGAGGAAAAAAGTAAAGTCGCTCAACGAAAGATTAGCGACTTTTTGTATCGCTTAATCATGTAGGTTCGATCACTTCTACAGTCCTGTTTGTAGCTTTACGTACATTGTAACCTATCCATTCTTAGTAAGAACTAGAATCCACTGCCCAACTAACTTAGTCGAGACTTACACGATGAAGCAAACTCGCTTACTAAGAAAACTTCAATGAAGTTTGCTGCCCCTAGATCCCGTCTTGAATTTCAAAAATATTTTTAAAAACTGATTATTTCAAATAGAATTAATGAATAAATAGTTGACTCTACGAGTTGACTAGTTCAAGTGGCGCGGAGTGTACACTCTGCGTCCCATTAGATCATTATCTCTGCTTAAAGTTGCTGAAATGGGGCTTATTTAAGGTTAACCAGTTACCTCAACCCGTTTATCTCATTAGTTTTTGGCTAATTGTTCTACAGCCACCCAATTAGCAATCTTCTTACACGGCTTACACGCACACCCACCACACCCAAACGCTGAAGCATTGTTGTTGGGGCGCAAAATCAGGTGCGTGATAACAAATTGCAACGTGGTTTGGTGTGGTCTGTGGGAGCTGAATATTAGCCGCATGGACCTCTTTCCCTAATTAAATGCTGCGAGGATTTTCACACCCAAAACCAATTCACGCGATCTGCAATCAACTGTGTGTGAGTGCGTTTAATGTTTTGGGCTGTTCGCTTAAATAAATTTCAGCAAAAATGCGCGTAATTAATGCGCCAAACTGAATCGACATTTGTACGGCTGGTGCGGTGTCCGTGCGTTTGTGGTATGCCCCATGCTGCACACACAGACACACACACACACACACGCACAAACAATCAGTCGCCTTTTTGGGTTCTTATCGACTGGCGCAGCCATTGATTGCAGTTCATTAAGCACGCGCTGTGGCTCACGCACATGGCGCTGCTGACAGCCATTTCCCAGTTCTCTGCACCGCCATTCCCCACGGATGCCAACACCTGATGAGGCCTCCGCTCATTAGCCTCGCATCTCTTGCGCCCGGTGGTGTTTGACCATTGAAGTTGCCATGGCCGTTGCCTCTTCTTTAACGGCTGCTTGGGCTTTAACCTTTTCGTTGTGCATATATTTTCATATTTTGCTCCGTGTCCTGTGCTGCTTTTGGCCATTATTGTTGATTGCTTATTCATGCATTCATTCATTTATTCATACGCCTACTTCTGCTCCGGGCCGAGCACTCTTGCCCGTGTTTGCCTCGCCAGCTCAAGTGAAAGTGTCCGCAATCTGGTCGCCAGTTTCCACCCTGTGGCTCTCTGGCTGGTTGCCGAAATTAATTGCGGACGCATAGCGTTTCGTGTTGATATTTTAAATTAATTATAAATATTTATTTATCCTGATTAGTTGGGGGGAGGTGGCGGGCGTGGCAGCTCCTTGGCTAACCAAATTGATTTTAGTTTATTTTAGCCTGGCGCAGCACTTCGGTGGCGGGGTGGGTGGGAGTGTTTGGGCTAGGCCATCGATTACAAAGACTTGGCTTTAAAGCCAGCGGCAGCTCAATTGCTCGGCGGGCATTACTCTTAGTTGTGTGGTATTGCCATGCTAACCGAATTCATTTTTCTGTCCTCCTCCCTCTTCTCCTCAGCTCCGCTTTGGTGCTCTATAATTGATAGCAGCATCAATTTCCAAACGAAATAATCAAGCAATAGTGCCACCGATACAGATACTAACACACAAACCCAAACATATACACACACACACACGCTCACGTAACCCGGATTTCCCGTGTTTTTCTATCTTGTGCTAAAGTTAATTTCATTTTTAAGTGGCAGCTGCAGCAGCATCAAAAAAAAAGGTAGCAGAATCAAGTAAAATTATTGAAAGCAGCAAAAGGAGAGCAACGTTTAAATGAAAAACACGAGTCAATTTATATCCCCGCTGTTGCCCTGCCATTTAATCTTCTATTTTCAAATGTTTTTCTTTGCTGTTGAGCCACTTTTTTTTTGCTTGTACACCCTTGAAAAAGGAGTATATCCATTTCAGTCGAATTATTATTTAAAAATGCATCATAAAACGTATAACACAATCAAAAAGTTTCAGTTAATCATTAAATTAACCCACATCTACAAAAAGAAAATTTTTTGGCGAGAGACTCACCCGTTTTTAGAGATGGAACATTAATTGGAACATGTGGTGTTCCAACTAGATTTTCTAATTAGAAAATGAAATCTCTAGAAGTTCTGTGGCACCAACGAATTTTTCGAGAGATTTACAAACCAACCGTCGGCAAAATCTCTAGAGATTTCTGTGGCACCCCCGAATATAGCTTTTATTAAGGCGATATACGCAGCTAGAAACCCGATTATTGAGGTATTTTTATAAATTTATTGTGGAAAAGTATTTTATTTTAGAACAATAAAGTTTATAATAGCACTACGACCGCAGACGATCTTTAAAGGTCTCATCAGAAATATAAAAACCAAAAATATTCTCTTTGTGGAATGAAACCCTATTGATCGAAGGAATACTCGATATTTCGATTTGTAACAAAATGGCGATTTCGTAAAAATAATATCGAATTTTCGACCAAAGTTTTTAACAAGCTAACTTCGTCTTTGCCGAAGTTTTTATACCCTATGAGTTTAAGAACGCCAGCATTAAAACAAACTATTTTTTTAAATAAAACCCACTTTTCGACCGATAGTTCCTATGACAGCTATATAATATAGTCATCCGATTTTGACCAAAACTTCCAAATCTATGTGAAAGCGTATAATATAAATAATCGCTGATGTGAGATACGTTAACATTAAAAACAAAAAAGTTTTTCTCATTAAAACCCACTTTTCGACCGATAGTTCCTATGGCAGCTATAAAATATAGTCATCCGATTTTGACAAAACTTCCAAATCTATGTGAAAACGTATAATATTAATAATCGCTGAAGTAAGACACGTTAACATTAAAAACAAAAAAGTTTTTCTCATAAAAACCCACTTTTCGACCGATAGTTCCTATGGCAGCTATAAAATATAGTCATCCGATTTTGACAAAAACTTCCAAATCTGTATAAAAGCGTTTAATATTAATAATCGGTGATGTGAGACACGTTAACATTAAAAACAAAAAAATTTTTCTCATAAAAACCCACTTTTCGACCGATAGTTCCTATGGCAGCTATAAGATATAGTCATCCGATTTTGCGTAAACTTCCAAATCTGTGTAAAAACGTATAATATTAATAATCGTGAAGTAAGACATGTTAACATTAAACTAACAAAAAAGATTTTTCTCATAAAAACCCACTTTTTCGACCGATAGTTCCTATGGCAGCTATAAAAATATAGTCATCCGATTTTGACAAAAACTTCCAAATCTGTATAAAAGCGTTTAATATTAATAATCGGTGATGTGAGACACGTTAACATTAAAACAAAAAGAATTTTTCTCATAAAAACCCACTTTTCGACCGATAGTTCCTATGGCAGCTATAAAATATAGTCATCCGATTTTGACAAAACCACTTTTAAAAACGTTAACATTAAAACAAACAATTTTTCTAAATAAAACCCACTTTTCGACCGATAGTTCCTATGGCAGCTATAAAATATAGTCATCCGATTTTGACCAAAACTTCCAAATCTTTGTAAAAGCGTATAATATTAATAATCGCTGAAGTGAGACATGTTAACATTAAAAACAAAAAAGTTTTTCTCACAAAGACCCACTTTTCGACCGATAGTTCCTATGGCAGCTATAAGATATAGTCATCCGATCCTCGGTTCCGACATTTTAGCAGTGTGCAGTAAAAAGAAGACTCTGTGCAAAGTTTCAGCTCGATAGCTTTAAGACTGAGAGACCCTCGTTTTGAAACAGACAGACGGACGGCGACAAAGCTCAATCGACTCAGCTCGTCACCCTGTAGAATATATATAGTTTATAGGGTCGGAAATGAATATTTCTATGCGTTGCAAACTTCTGGGCAAAATTATAATACCTTCTTTAAGGTATAAAAATGTGCATATCGATTAATACCTGAAGTTGTGTAAAAGTTCATTCATTTTCGAGAAATCGTGATAAACGACTTTAAAAACACAGTATTGAGAAAACCCCCTTAAAGTTTTAACTGCTCTGTACATTTAAGTGATAAGTCCTTACAAATGTGCGTGTATCTTTTGAAATAATTGTGTGTACTGAAATGCATGTAAATGTTAAGAATATTTAAAGAAATGGATTGCACATGTAACCCCTTAGTTATAATGTACTCAGTAATAATCCATTTTCCGATCCATTCAGATAGCACATAATTTTTGCAGACTGTAACCAGCCGTAAGAAGCTCGCATATAGTGTAACCTCTGAGGATCAATGGTTAGGGATATTTTCAATTTATTCGATGTGTCTGGATAAATTTGTAGAGTGAAACAATTTTGAACTCATTTCGTTTCCCAGATTTATAAAGGCTGGATAGCGCTGCTCTAATTAGTTGATCACAGGAGGTTTCGTTCACTAATGCGATTGTCTTTGCAACTTGAGAAGTGTTTTTTTTTTAATTTGGTCAATGTCTTTGCCTCCTGACCATTTCTGGGAAATCCTGCAAACGAAACTGAGTAGTTGGCTGGTAATGTTGATAACAAAAGCAAAAAACAAAAATAGTATTAGAAAAATAAATAATACCGATCGGTCAGAAAATGGGTTGGGTGAAAACTCGAACTTGAACCATATAGAAAGTTAGCTTTGCTTTCTAGTTTTTTTAGCATCCCAACTTTTCTCTGCAGACTCACAAATATTATTTGACGTCTCTGCTCCCAATGCCGACCTCTACAAATTTTCAACATGTTTTCAAGGGTACAGGAACTCCATCACTTTAAATAACAGCTTCACCCTCTAATTTTTTGCTGACTTTGGCAAATGTAGCGTTTTAGACAGAGCACAAAAACCATATACAGACACACAAAAGCGTTTTGGGGCTGTCAGCTTTTAGCTCGTTTCATTTATTTGGCAGCTGCATGTTAGTGTGTGTGTGTGTGTGAGTGTGTTTTCTTGGAAAGCAAAAAAATAAAAACAAAAATCAGCACAAAAATGCACGGAAATTCATCTTGATTTGTGCAAAGGGTTTTTGTGGCTGTTGCAGCATCTCTATATCACTTGAATTGGCTTTTCTTTTTTCTATTTCGCTTATTTTTGTTGTTGTTGTTTTGTTCGAGTGTGTGGTCTACTAAATCAGAGACGTTTAAGCGCATTTTTGTTAAAAGTCACTCATGGAGCTTGGCCATGGCTCATTTGTAGTCAGCTACTTACCACAGAAGATGCACAGCAACAGCAGCAGCAGCATGAGTTGCAGCCAGTTGTTGTTGCTGTTGCCCTTGATGCAGCGACACCTACGCGTGGTTGCTGATGTCGTCCCCGTCGTTGTCGTCGTCATGGTGTCTGTTGGAGGCAACATGTTGCCACTGGGTTGGTGATTTTGCATTTCCGCCTTGTGAGTACTAAATTTTGTTCGCTGTTTTTGTTTTATGCGTTGCCCGCACTCACAGGCACACTTACAGGTTGAAGTCGCGCCCGGGATGCGGCCCGTTGCTGTTGCTGCTGCTGCTGCTGCTGTGAGTGATGTGGTCAGAGTTGATAGCGTCTGCCACATTGTCAACGTTTTTGGCCACTTTGCTTGGCACTTGCCGTCGCCAGACATTAATTAAGTGTGAAATTAATGGTGTTGCTGTGAGCAGGGCAATCACTTTTCTTGTTAGAATGTGCGCAGAACTTTGCTTTTAAAATATTCTCAGTTGCGATTTTGATTCAAAGACTTTTGATTTCACGCACTTTAAGTTGTTAATTTAACCGGCTTCCCGCTTGTTTTTGTCTCGCCTACTCATTACCGCACAACGAACGCGGCGCGACTAAACGCCGCACGAAGCTTGCTTAGGGTGCGAAGTTGTTGTTGTCGTCGGCGACAGCTCAACATAAATATGTGGCTGATAATGTTGCTGGCAACATGTTGCCTGGAAAATGTGTGCGCTGGCTGCCTTTCCGCGAAAATGTTTTTCACTTGACATTTATAGACGTTTTTAGTGTGGCTTCTAATTGCTTCATATGCTGCACAAAGTTTCAGCGGTTTTAACGAGCTGGCCCTGCAAAAGAAGAAGGAAAATGTTTCAATTAGTTGTTGACAAAGTTTGGTGTGGGGGCGGGGCGGTGGGCACGAAATATTAATTTTATTGCTTGTCGTAAAGTGAATACGCTGAGATAGAGAGAAATGCACAAAAATCATTTCAGCGATCGTCACGTGCCCCGGCCAGGATTGATTTATGCGGCCAAAGGCCTTTGCCGTGCAGATAAAGCATTTGTCGGGCGACCTAGCTCAATTGAACTAGAACGTGCCCCGAGGCAAAGGAATGCTGTCCAGTATTTAGGGATAACTAATTAGCCGCGCAGGCATTTCATTTGTATTGGGTTTGCATCGGCATTTATTTATACTGCCCTATACACTTTTTGGCCTCCCCATTGGTGGTCATCACAGTTTTAGAGCGAGTTTAGTTATCCCGACCTGGGACCAAAACTAAAATTTTTTTTTTAATATGTATGCGAGATTTAGGGATCGAGTTTTGCGTATATGGTACTGAGTATCAAGTATTGAGAACTGAGTTTCATATACTGAATATTGAGTACTGGGTATCGAGTAATTAGTATAAAGTACTTTTTATCGGGCTTAAGTACAGAGTTCTGAGTAATTAGAACTAAGTATCGACCACTGAGTAACGAGTACAGAGTATTGAGCACTGAATATCGGGTACCAAGAACTGAGTATTGAGTTCTGAGTATCTAGCACAGTGTATCGAGTACTGAGTATAGAGTACTGGTTATCCAGCATGAGTACCGAGTTCAGAGTATCGAGATCAGAGTATCTACTTCTGAGTATCGAGAATTAAGTTTCGTCTTAAGAGTATCCATGTCTCGTGAGTGTTTGCCAAACTCACAGTCTTGTTGAAATCAGATTTCTCTTCGCAAAGACTCTTTTAATAACATTAGAAAAGGATTTGAATTAAAAATAACAAGATCAATGAACAATCAAATCGAAATCAAAAAGCTTGTTTAGTTCAGGACCTTATGGTCCGACCGTTAGAGCCTGTTGCGTGGTCCGGTCTAGATTATATTAGTTTGTGCAAGTATGTACAGGAAGGAATCCTTTCCCACCCTATAAAGTTATATATTCTTGATCAGCATCACGCCGTATAGCCGTCCGTCTCCGTCTGTCGTCTGTCTGTCCTTCCGTGTGAAAAACAGAAATGGTAAGAGATAAGGTTTGACATGTATGGGACAAATGCTTCTTATACTTGCAGGCAGATCAAGTTTATTTTCAACTTTCTTTTTTAGATAGATTGTTTGTACCCTAATAGTTAGTCTTAGGAATATGTATCGATTTGCAGTAATAATAAAGATCGATGGCGGTTCTCAAGTTGTGAGCAAAAGGAATCGGAATCACGATCAAATCAGGGCTGCTATCCAATCAATTTTTCTGGAAAATTTAGAAACGGTTAATTGTGTGAATTGTGGTAGGCCAATTTGTCTAATTTTGATAATTACCATAAAAATTGCTCAGGTCTCAGATATTGACAGGATTAGGTAATCTTTTACGTAATATTGTTTGCCCCTTGGTCATCAAAATCGGATGAAAAATAAACGCTTTATTCACAATTAAGTAAACATACCTCTTTTTGAGAGTATTATTAATTGTTGTTTTGCATGCAAAAAACAGTGACTAAAACAGTGACAAAACAGTGACCAAAACAGTGACTAAAACAGTGACCAAACACTGACTAAATCATTGACTAAAACAGTGACAAAATCAGTGACTAAAATAGTGACTATCTATCGTAAAGAGCTTCATGGTATCGGGTGTTCTACGTCGCTTTTTTTTTTCTAAAATTTTCCGAATTCCAAAATTAGTTGCTCAAAACGAACATTTCACTGCTTTTGCTTTATTTTTGCGTAAAATTTGAACCTAGGCGACGAAAGTGACGAGGCATAGCGAACGCTTCCATCAGCAAATGCAGCAGATGGAGTTTCGCTACCATGGCAATTGGGATCCGGCAATGATGGAAGACTATTGCTGGTTCTTGTTGCGAGAAACACACAACAAAAGGTCTGCATAAATCATTTGAGTATTTATTCAACCTTGAAAAACTTAATGCTCACAACGTTTATTCTAATTTGTCTTGCTAAGTATGATTTTTATACTGAAAAAACTACCTTAAACTCGATATTTTGGTTACATATCAATGTTAGAAAGATTTTTTTTTAAAATGGCATTCTCCCAAATTGCTCTCTGATGTGTCTTTGTTTTGTTAAGATGCTCCTTTTGTGACTAATGAAACAAAAAAGCGCAGAGTTACGGGTCGGAGAGCATGCAAAATAACATTTAAAAATACTCTCAAAAAAAGGTATGTTTACTTAATTGTGAAAGTAGCGTTTATTTTTATCCGATTTTGTTGACCAAGGGCAAAAATGTTCGTAAGTAATACCTATGGATCTGAGCAATTTAATGGTAAGATTGAAAAAACTTACTCAAGAACGGTTCTACTTTTGACATATCTGATAGCAAGATTTGAATTCAGCGTGAAATTTTGCATGAGGTTCAACTATTTAGAAGCCGGGATCAAAATTGTTGCATAGTGTAGTTGTTGCTTAATGTTTGGAAGTATAAGTTTCAATACTTTTGAAAAATCGTTTTGCTTCAAGCCTTGGTTCTGCTCATGTTTTACACAATTTTAATGAATAAGCAATTTATATGATTTAAATTTCCAATAATATTTTGAATTTCTTATGTGTATGTCCTAACGACCTTCCGTTTATCAAATTCTCCAGGTTTTGCCCGCCCCAGGTTTTCTTTTGGCTTCACATAACTTTAAAAACGGGAAAACACCATTAAAAAGGCTAGTTAACCGTACCGCGGCTGTTTCATTGGCATCTCTGCCCAATCATCAGCGGTCTTTGCCTGTTTTGCTGTCAACCAGCAGCTGCCTCTCCATGCCAGCGCTGCCATGATCGTTTGGGAATGCCAAAACGACTTGAGAGCATTTCTTTATTTTTGATCAGACATAGCACTATTTCCAGAACTCACAAAAAAAATTTATTAAATTTACCTAAATAACAGAATAAAGAATTGTACCGAAATAAATTTGTATGTAATCTGGAATCCAGCTCTAAATACTGAGACTAATAAATAAAAATTTAAAAACCTAAAAAGTTTGATTAAGTTTGCTATCTTCTAATTACATTGATGGCAACAGCCGCTTTATTACTTGTATCTTTGGTGAGAATTTCGAGAAACCATTGTTATTAATTATTTGAACTGATTACAAGAAATATGCTTAATTTCGGAAATGAACTGTAAATTAAGGTTTGGAACAGGTTCTGGTAGAGTAATATGATTTGGCTTAAGATTCGACTTACAGTCTAAGGAACTCGAAACTCTTGATACAAAATATTATGACTACCATCCAACCGTTTTGACCGTTTCAACCGTTATCGAAACTGAAGTTTCTTGTAGGCTCCATTCGAAAATATATATAAGAAAATTGCTTGTCTTTCTAGCCGCAAAGGTCCAAGCCTGTTTCCTTCACAGCTGTTGCCAATAGCTGGTGAAGGTGGCCGGTTGTTTTTAAAAGTTTTTCATGGAAAAACTTTTTGTTAGTTGTACCGCTGCACCACACCCGGTCACTCCATTCTAAATGCATTCTATATATTTAGAATTGTCGTTTTTTAAAGCTTAAAAGCTTAAATTTCCCTCCTCTTGAATGGCTCGCCTACTGTCCAACGGATGGTTAATTATGCGCCTCGATGCCGGAAATGCGTATTTTCAAATCCTTTAAGCTCTCGCCCTCATCCATTTTGAAGGGGAGCCACTTCAATTGTCTGATGGCCATGCCATTTGCCTGGCATAAACAAAAGGTTCCACGCTGACAAGTAGTGGAATGACGACCCCAGCTCTCATGGCAACCGAAAATTACTTCCGCAAAGGATTGGATCTCTCACTCATTTCCCATGCTCAACATTTATTATGCCATTTGTGTGAGACCAAATTGTCAGTACAACTCCACAAAGGGAAGCACGGGCTATATTTAGTCTTCTCCCCCCCAAAATCATTTATAATATTTTGTCATTGTCTGGGACTTCGAACAGGGCGTTTCATTTGTGTTGTTGCATTTTATTAATTTGTTTGTCATATTTTTACGTTTGTTTATTGATTAAAATGCTGGGGTGGGATAATGATGACGGCGTCTGCTGCCAGCCGCTGTTGTTCTGCGGTCGTTGCTGTTGTTGTAAACATGTGTCGCCAGCAACATTATCACTGCTGTTGCTGCATTGTTATTTTTATTGCTTGCCTCGTGTTGTTATTTTAAATAAAACATCATTTTTTTTGTAATTGTAACATTTGTGTGCCTCCCCCTTAGCCTAGACCGCCGTGCCAAGCGTCCTCCCACCCACACAAGTCGCTTGTGTTTGTACAAATTATTATGAATGATAATTTTGTCTGACGCATTTTTCATAAATTTGTTTGTGCTTTGTTGCTACTCCTCTGACGGTTTTATTGTTGTTTTTGTGCCTGTGGCTTTGTTTTATGAATTTCATAATTAATTGTGCTTGACATATTTTACATGTTTCGAGTGTTGCCAAAGCGCCACTTTTTATATCTTGATTGATTTTACTTCAATTTTTGGTCATTTATCATTATGGGAGAGCGAAAAGCGTTGTGTGTGTGGGGAGATGAGGCGAGATGTACTAGCTGAAAGGATATAAATTTGATCGAGGGTGGATAAAGTCATTTCAGTTCAGTTCTCTAAATAGTTACTTGACTTTTACTAGAAGTAGTTCTCTTATTTTTTCAATTGCTGCCCTCCCTTCGTGTCAATTCGCCGACTTACTTTTATTTAATTCCCTGCTAGCCTGTAAATACACTAAGAACTAAATACAGTAAAAAATAACCGGCAGAGTTCTTAATCGATCGAGGTCGAGTTTGAACAGTTGTGTACTTAAAATTTAAAGATGCTTTGTTCTTTTTTGGGTATATTAAAATTGTCAGGATGTGTGTAACACTGCCTCACTGGCAGTGGCCAAACGCTTTCCGCTATTCAGGGTGGTACACACATAAACAAAAATCAACTATTTCTAGTGGTTGTTCTTGCTTCGAAAATATATTTTCTGCATTTATTTTCTGCATGTATTTATTTTCACGCGGCCGTAAGCATTGATTCTGGGAAACCCTCACCCTCACTCGGGCACTCCCGGTGACTAAACTGTAAACAAATATTTTTAATCACGTAATCTCCGCCAAGGCTAGTGTGTATTGAGGGCGGTGTTTAAAATGACAACTTCAGATCTATGACCGGTGTGTATTTACATTGTTCGGAAGAGGGCTGAGTCGTTAAAAAAAAGTAAGAGTTGTCGTTAACAGCTTACGAGGCACTTTGTTGTAAAACATGATACCGAAGTCACTGTTTAGTCACTTTACAAATCACTTCAAGTCACTGATAACTCACTGATAAGTCACTGTTTAGTCACCGATAAGTCACTGTTCAGTCACTGTCAAGTCGCTGTTTAGTCTATGTTTAGTCACTGTTTAGTCACTATTTAGTCACTGTTTAGTCACCGATTAGTCACTGTTAAGTCACTGTCAAGTCACTGTTTAGTTTATGTTTAGTCACTGTTAAGTCCTTGTCAAGTCACTGTTTAGTCATTGTTAAGGCACTGTCAAGTCATTAATTAACCTCACTGTCACTGTTCAGTCTCTGTTTAGTCACTGTTTAGTCACTGTTTAAACACCAATTAGTCACTGTCAAGTCGCTGTTTTGTCTCTGTTGAGTCACTGATAAGTCACTGTCAAGTCACTAATTAACCTCTGTTTAGTCACTGTTAAGTCACTGTCAAGTCACTTTTCAGTCTTTGTTCAGTCTCTGTTTAGTCACTGCTAAGTCACTGTTTAGTCACCGTTTAGTCACCGATGAGTCACTGTTAAGTCACTGTCAAGTCGCTGTTTAGTCTATGTTTAATGTTTAGTCTCTGTTAAGTCCCTGTCAGTTCAGTAACAGTTTAGTCACTGTTCAGTGACTGATAAGTCATTGTCAAGTCACTGTTTAGTCACTGTTAAGTCACTGTCAAGTCCCTAATAAACCTTTATTTGGTCACTGTAAAGTCACTGTCAAGTCACTGTTCATTCTCTGTTCAGTCTCTGTTTAGTCACTGTTTAGTCACTGTTAAGTCACCGATTAGTCACTTTAAGTCACTCTTAAGCCACTGTCAAGTCGCTGTTTAGTCACTGTTAAGTCACTGTCAAGTCACTGCACAGTCTCTGCTTAGTCACGGTTTAGACACTACCAAATCCTGTCCCCACTTGGATCTTTACTGAAAGAAAGGATTAACCTAACCCTAACGCTTCTTTTAAAATTACACTAGTTTACAGCCAAAAAGACCCATGTCTACTAAAATTTTTTTTTGGTGTAGTTTGGAATGGTGATCTCAAAAATCGATTTCAAAAAATTTTGCATGGCTCCGTTTTTTTTTAATATTTTTTTTTTTTTTTTTTTTGTTTTTTTTTTATTAATATTGTTTTGTGATTTAATTTATATTTTTTTTTTTTTTTTTTATTTTTTTTTTTTTTAAATTTTGAATTTTATTATATTTTTTTATTTTAAATATTATTTTTTTTTTTTTTTTTTTTTTTTTTTTTTTGTTTATCTCTGGTTTTGTTTTTTTTTTTTTCCCTTATTTTCTTCTGTTTTTTTTCTTTTTTTTTTTGTTTTAATTGTTTTTTTTTTGATTTTTTTTTTTTTCGTGGTTTTTTTTTTTTTTTTTTTTTTTTTTTTAATTTTTTTTTTTTTTTTTTTCTTGTAAGTATTTTTTTTTTCTCTTTACATATTTTTTTTTTTTTATTTTTCTCATATCTTTAATGTTTGTTTTTTTTAATTTTTTTTTTGCATGTTTTTTTTTTTTTTTTATTATTATTTTTATTTTTTTTAGTACCTTGTTTTTTTGTTACCGGCCGGTTTTTTTATTGTTTGAATATATTTTTTTTTTTTAAAATATTTTTTTTTTTTATTGTTTGTAAATTTTTTTTTTTTTTGTTTGTTTTTTTTTTTTATTTTTTTTTTTTTTTTTTTTGGTTTTTGGAAAATTATTATTTTTTATTGGTGTTTGGTTTTTAAAAATAAATTTTTTTGTGTGTTTATCTTTTTTTATTTTTTAATTTTTTTTTTTTTTTTTTTTTTTTTTGTGTTTTTTTATTTGTTTAATTATTTTTTGTTTTTTATGTTTTTTAATTATTAATATATGTTTTTTTTTTTTGCAAGTATCTTCATAACAAACATTAAATGAAGATGATTTCGATTTCTCAACGAAATGTTTTAAATCCAGCAATCTTCAAAATTATTAGTGCCACCGAAACTTGGTTATGTGAAAATCTTTAAAATATATACCCAAGAGACACATGAGCTCGGATACGAATTACTTGTTCAATGTCAAAGGCAACACTTATCTGCTTATTGTCAAATTCATTTCCATTTAATTCAAATAAATATACTAATTGCTTAACATATCATTTTCAGTTTAATTGGATGTATGTGGCTTGCTTTGTTAGCAGTATACGATAATTATTCAGTACAACTTGCCCACTCCCGTCTTGCCACTGCTGCTCCAGACGAGACGCATTTGTTTTTGTATTACAAGTCTTCGCATATATCTATCTACAATAAGTATTCCTTCTTGGCTGGAGACAAATGACATTCGCATGTTCCTGTGCTGAGCGAACAATGAGTGAAGGACAAGTCAAACCGAAAGCCGCCAGGACAAAAGACAATTAGTTGACGTTGACTTGACGCTCGCTGAGGGAGGAAAAAGCTGCTTAGAGTTTTTCGCGTTGGTTTTAATTAAAAGCAGATTAGCATTGCGCGTGCCATGTATTTCTGGGGCAGACCCGCCCACTCACTAAGCAAATTATTGCAGCCCCCGCCCCCGCCCGCACTCTTGCCCATGGTTGATGTTATGTCATTTCGGGAGCATTTCAGTTGCGGAGACATTGACAATGACAGGCAGCTGAAGATGCGTGTTGTGTATGTGGAGTTAACTGTCTCCAACAATTGCCAGAATAAAGCCAACGCCATTTCGAGTGGCTGCTTACTTTTAATTCATGCGCTTCAATGAAACATTTTCATGCATATGCAACGCTTCTCGAGAGGATGCCGTTGGCTGCTCCTTGTTACTCGCCACATCAGTCACCGCTCACTCGACACATTTCTCAGCGCCAAGCAATTGGCATGGAGACACAGACCCAGGCGCAGTGCCATAAAAGTTGCCAGCAAGGAAAGCTAAAAATAGCGACGAGTTTTTCACACCAAATTGCCCTGGCATGGAGTGCGGGGAGGGGGGTAGGCGGCAACAAATTGAAATGTTTATTTCAAAGTTGTTGTCTTCGGTTCGGCCCTCAGCTGTCAGGTGAGCGTGAGCACTCCCTCGGATTGTCATAAATCTGTCGCTGCAGTCGATGACACATTTCAGCATTGATCTCCATCTGTTTTGGTGCAGTGGGTTAAGCTTCCTGCTTCTGCATCACCGAATTTAATTGCCTGCCCAGCCATGTTCGCACCACGTCAAAGATTTTCACATCAGCTTAATTACCCCATGTGCTCCTCTGATCCATACAGAACACTGTTCGCAATCCCTTTCAGTGCACGGAACGGCTCGTTTGGTTGCAATTTGCTGCACTTAATTGCCACAAAATGCGCATAAATGCAGTTTTATTAAATTCGCTTTAAAATTGATTTTGCTTACCCCACAATCGGCATGTGGTTGCCCGCCGACCAACCACATCCCCACACCCGCAGCTGTGGTTGTGCGTGAAAGGAGGCGGCTCTAGCATAAATGGATTTTATTCATCAACATATTTCGTATTTTCTCGTATTTATTTTGAGCATATTTCGTTTATTACTCACAGCGGGTAACTTGACTTTGAATCTTTGGCTTCCGTCTTTAATTCCTCCAGCTGGAAATTAATTAAAAACCTTATGCAAAATTTAAGAGAATGAAGGGCATTGTTATGTCTGCTGCTGTTGCAGCTGGCAGTCGGCACGCCCCTTAGCCCCCAACCGGGACTCGCTGAGCGTGCGAAACTTGAAAATGGAGCAGAACTGGCAGCAGCTATGCTCCAGATCAGTTTATTTGTGGTAAATACGGAAGGGAAAGTTGGTTGTTTTATTGATGGACTGCAAGGAAGCAGAGCAGCGAGATTCGAGAAATGCTGACGAGCTCGCGTGAGCTGATAGGTGTGACCGTGCCGGTATATGTAAAAAATTTTAACCTTTTTTTGCAGTTGTTGTCTTTTATTTGATTAGAAATCATTTGTCATTTGCGCCACGGTCATTTGCGCCACGGTCACACCGGCTGGGCTGCAAAGGCACTAATAGTAGGTTAGCAGCAACTCTGCACTAGGCTGTTTATTGTTATGTTTATGAAACGATAATTTGAACCAACACCAAAAAAATCGTCCGATTCAACAAAAATCTATTTTAATGGGCTGGTCGATGCTATTAAGCAATACCTCATTGATGAAGGCTGTCAAAGCTACAGCCAAGGAATATGGACCACTTGATCCGATATTTGGTCGTATCATCGTTTCCGCCGATCCCAATATTGGGCGAAAAGAAGAGGTGTTAACCTCCCCGAAGCATCCACTAAAAGAGCGTCTTCCGCGCGCCGCTTATCACTGTTGGATAAAAATTGGGCCGGTGCAAGGAACTACTCAGAAAAGCCATCGAATCGCAGTCGCAAGTCAATCGCAAAGACCGTTTCCGAACGTTTTTGCGCGAGAAGGCAACAAAATCAGCTGACCGATTAGCCAAGCGTGATTCTGTGTCGCACCAGAAGAAGGCCCCCCGAAACGTAGCCGGCCGGAAAACGACAGGCAAAAGCACCAGCCAAGAAGAAGACGTCTTTGTCATCGGAAGAAGACGAAGATGTCGACTTCTGTTTGATTTGTTTGGCGCTCTTGCCAAAAAAACTGACAGCTGAAAATTCAATCCATTGCGATGTTAGCGATCGTTTTGCGCATTTGAAGTGCGCTGGCATGACGGCCAGCTATTTCACATGCAAAAATTGCATTTCGGAATAATTTTTAATTTGCCACTGAAGGCCATAATTTTTTGTTCTTTTTGCCACTGAAGGCTTCTTAAATAAATAAACGTTCTCTTTTCATCAATTCAGGGCCATTTTACTTCATATTTTTTCATTTCTAGCGATTTTACAAGGGTGTCCACAACCGGGTACAAAAAAAATGTTGGCCAAATACTATCACTTAGTATACATGGCTGCAAATTTGTTTCCATTTGTCTAGAGCAATAGGTTACTTCAGAAGAAAGTTAGCTAGAGTCTCTAGCTTTACAATTGTGTTCATATCACCGAATAATGTTGACTTGGAAAAAAGTTATTAGTGAAAAACGCAAGTGTGTCCACAACCGGAGACTCTCCCTACTATATGGTACATTTTCTTTTCAACAAAAATTGTTTGAAAGTTATGCAGGAAATGAAGGGCGAAATTCAATATTTTAGCTATAATTATGATATCATTTAAAATCCAAAAAATCGTTATCCAAGTCAATTAGACCAGCAATTTTTATTTCACCTTTAAATGCATATTGACTTTTTTGTATCAGATGATTCAAATATTCACCGCACATCACCTTTATTTGGAGGTCTTATTTAAAGATATTTAAAATGAAAGTTTCCTTCCAAATATATTTCAAATGGTGTCATTCTGTCCAATTATTTTTGTTAAAGATTGTTTGACACAAATCATAATGGAAATGCTTACAGCGCAAATAGCTCAATGAAGATCCGCTGTGAGACTCTCGAACTACCGCTACATCCACAAAAATGCACTGTTTGGTGTGGCTTATGGTCGGCTGAAATCATCGGTCAATGGCGAGTGCTGCCACACCATTATAAATGACTTTTTGTTGCCTGAAAATGAAGCTCTTGATTATTAGAAACAACACTATTGAGGAACCTGTCAACTGGCAGCCTAGATCATGAGATATCACACCACTGGACTTTTCCCTGTGGGATTCAGTGAAGTCAAACGACTTCGTCGATAAGCCAGCTACGATTCAAGACTTGGAATGGCTTCCATAACTCGAGTGATCCAAAGTTGGGCAATCCGAATGGACCATTTACGGTGTAGTCACAGTCAACATTTCAATGAATTATCTTCAAAAAGCAAATGTCAAAGATAGTTCCTTCAGTCCATCACAACGTTTTATTTGCAATTTAAAAGTAAATATCTTAAAGTATCACCCTTTAGAAGAAGAAATGGGTCATTATCAGTTCCTCCCCATTTTGGCGCATCTTTACAAAATCCGCTCTCACAGTACGTAAATGTCACCATTTTACTGATCATTCATCAGTTGTCAGACTATTTTATAACAAACTACTGGTTACCCGAAGAGCGTTGCTTTGCCCCTTTATGAATTTTAAACTAAAAACGAAGAAGTGAAGCTTATTTTACAGTTGTCATCTACCAAGTTTTCCCGATAATCCACACTCATTCAATTTAGAAATTTTTGGGTTTTTGTTTAAACCTTTCGATCTTCACTAAAACACACTATTTACCCGTCTTCATTACAAGCTAAGCTTAAAAGTTTGTAAATTTTATAAATTTTTGTTTTGATCCCGTTTGACCTTTACTTCCTATTTACCCGTCTGTAATCAAATTTTCTTAATATTGTATGCTTATATGACAAAAGCTGATCTGAGCTGAATCATTTTAAACAGATCATATCTTGAGATATAGCTATAATTTAATAAATCAATCATTTTGTGAGCAACAAGTAAAGGGGAGTTGACTCACTCATCAACAACCCAACTCTAATACAAAAGAACCCAAACAATTTTTGGGAAGTTAAAGTTGTATAGAATTTTATTAACGGTTACCGGTTACAAGTTGTTTTTTGGTATTTCAGTTCTATTTTTTTTAATTTTCTTCTCAACCAATGAAGCTGAACTTGCGCCACATTAAATACAATGCTGAAGCAGGACTCCAATGCCTTCAGCATTCAGCACCGACCTCCGACTAATAGCATTTGCTTGGCCCTTTTCCCAAATCTCACACAAAATCCAATTACGAAAAAAGACAAAACTAAACTAAGGTCAAAGTTGGGCCTCTCCCTAACACTCTCACACACACACACACACGCACAGCACTTGAAATCCAATTTTCATAATAAGTATAAAAGGAAAGCGCCAAAAAAAAAAACCATACCGTAAACATAACGGATGCGAATTTAATCATAATATAATTTCAGCACAATTATCTCAACAAATTAAGCCAAACCGCCGAGCAGTTTAAGTGAGCAGATCTCGGATGATGTTGGTGTTGTGGGTGCTGATGGTACTGGTGGTGCTTTGACCCAAACGACAGCTCATTTTGCGGCAACTCTGGAGCACATGGGGCCGAGGTCTGGCCCCCGTTCTATGTAATTAAATTGAAATTTCAATATTGCGACTGGCAGGCTGGCAGGGCGGGCAGGACGAGGACCAAGCCCCAGCAGCTGTCGCCTGGCACATTTTTTCTCTTTTTGGCCTGCCTCTTTGGCAAACTCTGCTGATTTATAAGTCGTGGCCAAAAATGCTGCAAAATTAAAGCGTAATTTATGAGGCAGGCTCGCATATCCTGGCGATGCTGCTTATCCACAGAGTGCGTAATGCTGGTGGCTTTGACCCCACCTGCTCCCATCACCTGCCCCGGCCCCTGCCCCCTTCCCATGCTCCTTCACCCATACGCAAAGTGTTAATGTGTTTATGTGAATGGCGATGGCTCTGCCACGTCCTGGCTGGAGTGTCCTTGCTCTTTTTGCACCGCTTGCCTCTTGAGTTATTTAAATTGCGTAAGTGGACCGGCAGAGGGGGCCAGGCAGGCCAAAAAGATTGATAAAATATGTTAATTGCGCCAGTTGTTGTGTCTGTGAGACGCCCAGCCTGCAGCACTTCTTGCATGAAATTGTCGCCAACAATGCTGAAAAGTTAATTTTCTTGGCATTTTGGGACGTAAATTTCCAAAAAGAAAACAATTTAATTATGTTATGGTATACTCCAGGGCGCCGCGTGAGAGAGCTTAGCTGCGTTCGCCGCTCTCGGCAGTTGCCACGACAATTTCAGTTTCGCGTTTCAATTGCTTTCGGCCTTCCAATTAACTCAATTTCTGGAGTGTGCGAATGGACAAGCGCCTGGTTCATACACAATGGGCTGCAACTCGATGAGGTGCAAAGCGATTTAAGTTACGAGTTGACGCTAAAATGGCCCAATTAAAACTGTGTGTGCTGAATCAAAGTAGCCCCAAAGCCGAACAGGGATCACTTAAGATTAATTTCGTTTTTGCATTTGGCTTTGGTTGCTGGTCTGCAACGCACTTTGAGTCCTATTATAAAGGTAAATAAGTTAGAGCGCTGTGGTAGAGTTCTCCGCCTCAAAAATACTCCCTACCCTTCATTTTATGTGTTTTCATTCATTTGCTAACTTTTCTGTACCAAATATACATTTGTGCAACAGGGAAAAGGAATCATTTCCTACCCTATAAAGATTTACTTTCTTGAGCAGCATCAACAGCCGAGTCGATATAGCCATGTCCGTCTGTCCGTCTGTCAGTCCGACTGAATGAACCCATGGACCTCGTAGATGATAAGGGATAGAGGTTTGACATGTATTGGACATATACTTTTTATACTTTCAGGCAGATCGAATTCATTTTCAGTTTTTACCACGCTCCCTGCCGCCCCAACAATTCGAAAAAAAATACATCCCCACAGCTTTGTAGAAACCTGTTTCATAATGTATGAAATCTTTATTCAAGTCGATAGAACGATCTATATAATTTCATGTTTAATTATAATTTGCGGCTGTCTCTCTCCAACATATCGTCCGGTATGTTACAAATAAATTCTTCAGTATTGGCTTTCAGTCGGTCAACTATTGCGGGCTTGTCGCTATAGACATCTGCCTTAACATAGCCCCACAAAAAATAGTTTAAAGACGTTATCATCAGATCTAGACCGGCCCCAAAAGTGAAATAAACTGTTCACCGAACTCGCCTCTCAATTGAGCCATTGTTTTGCAGGCTGTATGGCATTTGGCACCGTCTTGTCGAAACCACATGTCAGCCAAATACTGCTCTTTCATTTTAAAAAATTTTTTCGCACGGTAGCGCTCTCCATTCACGGTAACGTTCCAGCCTTTGTAATTTTAAAAAAATACGTTTCAATGAAGCCACCGGCCCATATTCCACTCTAATCAGTGCATTTTTCGAGATGCATTGGCAGTTCTTACAATGCTTCCGGCCACTCTTCACATCAAATATGGCAATTTTGTTTATTTACAAGAAAACACGCTGAAGAAAAGTGTTAGATTTCTGACATTTCTCACAGAGCAATAATTTTGATAATAAAAATTTAAAGATTTTTAAGCGTTGTTTGTTTGTAAGTCGATTCATGGTTAAATTATAGGCCAAACTAAACATGTCTGACAGTAACATGTGACACGAAAATAGCTGAGCTGCCAAAATCAGTGTTGCCCAAAAGAAAGCTGCTAAAAAATCTCCCTTTTAATGGCTTGTACCTTTAACCCGTTGACCCGTCGCGCTTCGCTGCGCCTTCAACAGTATAGAACCCATATTAGGCAACATCCCACCCACATCCCACCAACTTATCACCCACTTACCATCCACATCTCACCCACATCCCTCCCTCCCACTTCCCACCACACCCCAACCCACCCACATCCCTCCCACCCACATACCTCCCACTTCTCACACACATCCCACCCATTTCACACCACCCACAACCCACCCACTTCCCGCCACATTCGACCCACTTCACATCCACTTACCACCCAAATCCCACCCTTTTCCAAAACAACTCACCACGACCAGCCCTACCCTATCCCACCCACATTGCACCCACTTCCCAACCACTTACCACCCACATCCCACCCACTTCCCAGTGGGCATCCCGGAGGTATTTCCGACATCGGAGAATGAAAACACAAATGAATTCTGATTTTGACCTTAGAAACCGAGTTTCAAGTCAATCGGATGAAAAATAGTTTTCTTTCATGCAGATTTTTCTGGTCATTTTCACGCCTGGGGGTGGATTTTCTGACATTAGAAAATCACATTTCAAATTATTTCGTATCCTGTTTTTACAAACCGAGATTCAAGCCAATCGGATAAAGAATAGTTTATTTCATGCAGAGTTTTCCGGGAATTTTCCGACCGTTGGGTCAAATTTTCCAACATCGGAAAATCACATTTCAAACTATTTCGTATTCTATCCTTACAAACCGAGTTTCAAGTCAATAAGGTGAAAAATTGTTTTTTGCATGCAGAGTTTTCCAGGAATTTTCCGACCGTTGGATCCAATATTTCAACATTTAAAAATAATATCTCAATTTGGATCTGAAGGAAAGTCCTTTCAAACCGAGTTTCAAGCCAATCGGATGAAAAATAGTTTCTTGCATGCAGAATTTTCCGGCCATTTTCCACGTGGGCGGATTTTCCAAAATCTGGAAAACACGTGTCGAATTATTTTGCGTACAATGCCTACAAACCAAGTTTCAAGTCAGTCGGATGAAAAATAACATTTTTCCCATACAAACTTTTCCGACGCTTTTCCGACTTTTCCGTGTGGAATTTTCCAAAACCCCGTCTGAGTACGCACTTTCACCACTAACAGAAACTCCTGTCCAAATTTCGGCCTTCTATCTCTTACGGTTTAGGCCGTGCGATGATTGCCAATCAGTGAATCAGTCAGGATTCAAAGTCAAAGGCAAGGAGGGCGAATCATGCAACGGCGTATATGTGGGGACTACAAAACGACTGCTGCAAACAAGAATATCGGAGCACAAAGGAGACGCGAAAAACAGAAAGGGGACAACAGCATTAGCGCAACACTTGACGTCATCTGACCACACAGCTGATTTCCGCAACGTGAGACTAATAGACATAGAAAGGAGAGATCGAACAATACTTACGTTAGAGAGCTTACGTATGCAACAAAGAGGAGGGAGAGCAAAGTAACTTTATTTAAGCGGCAGCGATAGCTGAGAGCAACAATAAACAAATCAAACACACAACAAAACGCACAATGGGACGAATCAACAATAATACCCTGCGAACATTTTGTCGGGTTTCTTATCTCCCTTGTCAAAAAGTGAGTTTGGCGATAGTATGAGATGAGAGTGTGATGACAGTTTTGCGATTTACAAAAACAAAACACAAAAGGTTTCGCATTTGTAACATAAAAGGGATAAATTGTGGCATCAATTTCTATTGCCCTATATATATGGACAGAGTGATAAATAAGAACTTGAGAATTATAAGCACGCATTTAGGGGTGAATGCTTTCAAATAGATTCAATACAAGTAACCCTCTAGTTGCCTCGTCTCAGACGCACAGCGTGGCGCAGTCGTCTAAAACGTCAGTCCCAGTCAGAGTAAGTAAAAGTTTTTCATCTAATTTAGTATAAGTTTGCTTAATTCGTTGTTTATCGGAACAGGCAAGCAGAGTGATATAGCAGCAGCCAGCAGCAGGTTGTGTAGCAGCGCGCACAAATATTAATTTTTTTGTGTGAATCGCTTTCTTATCCCTGAGAAGAGACTTATTCGTATCTCCCAGAAGAAACGCTTTCTCTCCTTCAAGAAGTGTCGCAGAGTGACACATTTCTTCCTGAAGGGAGATGAGAATGAGATAAATATGCGATATCGCCAGAGTGAAGCGAAACCTACTGGAAGAATCGCATTCTTATCTTCTGCGATAAAAAATGTTTGCTGGGTAATTGCACAAAACTAGACTAAAACTATGACAGAAATTATTATGTATGTATGTATTAAAATGTATGTTTTATGTTGTTGTTTAAATGTGATGAAAATAAATATATACAGGCTCCCTGAAGAAGGCGGGACAAGCCGCTGAAACACGCGAAAAAATAAAATGGAGAAAAGGAAAAACCATTGAATATCTCTTTTATATTTATAGAGATTTAATACAATTCGATGTTTTTCAGACCCCAACTGGTGGTGGCTCCAATGGGATTCCAGCTCTTGATTAACAACAAAATAACACTATTCTACAGTGAAAACTATCGCGGGCACCTGAAACTAATTCCTGCGTGCCAAAACACGTTGATTACAAGTTGAGTTTCCGTTTCAGATTTTATGAAGCCTTGAGAATATCAAGCAGTTTTGATGTCAAAAGTACGGTGAGACGGAATATTCTTGGACCCAAGCCGAACATACTAAAATCAAGCATAAATTTTTGAGATATAAATTCTAGGATTTAAAATAAATCGCATGAAAAACTCGATTTTAAGCATACATCTTCTTGGATGTAAGCATGAATAGTCTCGACGTAGTATAAAAGATCTCGATTTCAAGAGTAGTTCTGTGGCAACAAGGAAAAACAGCACAACTCGAGTTGTCTCAAAATTGAGATTTTAATACCAAAGGCTTCCTCAGTATCAATTCTATATTGTGTCAAAATTTCTGTATGGGACGGATGTGAGCTTTCGGACTGGTTGCCAAACAACACCGACGTAAAACAAGGATGCCTGATCCTCAGCCCACTCTTGTTTTTCTTATACATCGACGACATATCATCATACCAGCCCGGAGGAGTTGATGTACATAAAGAAGTTGGAGTAACATAAAGATTTTGATGTACGCTGATGACATGGCGTTACCGGCTGATTCCCCTTCGGAGTCTACTGATAATCGCGCAGAAGACGGAGGTACTGGTTATAAAAGACGACCGTGTTCGAACGCCTAGAGCAGTTAAATGGTTTTTAAATGATGCTAAAGACTGCCCAGAATTCTAGCAGACATGATGTTAGCTAGCAAACTCAATTGTTCGAGAAATGGCAAGTTACAGACTCTACTTGCCATCTCGATATCAACCTTGATTAGCCTGAGTCTTGGGAAGCATCACATAAGCTAATACTGGAGAACATCGAACAGAAAACTTCTCTTAGTAAGTCAAAACCATTTGCAAAAGCTTGAACCACAACCTTGAAACACTAAATAACTTCCACGATGACTTTGGCATCCAAACGATCTCCACTATATGCAGCGCTCGTTAAGAGATCCTAAATCTGAACTACAGGCCGCACGTAAACTCCATCTGTACTGTACACTTTACAACCTCCGTGTAACAGAGAATATTGCGCATTTGATCGGGGTTTGGACATGGACATTAACAACAGCGGATGAAGCGGCTGGATAGGACATGCTACCAGTATGGATGAACAAGCTCCAGTAAAACATGTGTACAAAAGGAAGGCGAAAGACTTTGGGAGAAAAGGCAGGAATTTACTACCAAAACTGAGATGTGAAGACTAGGTGCGAAAAGAGATAACCATGCTTGGTGTGAACAACTGGTGCCAGTTTTCTAGTTTTAAGTCAAATCACTGAGAAGCAAAAGAAATTGCGTCGCTTCGAGGCGTCGACAAGCACAACCTATTGCCTCGCTTCGAAGTGAGTTAAGACAACATCAGCCATTCGTACCGGCGGCAGCCCGCACAAGCAAATGGCACAGAAAGTGCAGTATGCGCGATCGAGTCTCGTTGATTTTTATATTATTATCTGTTGTTGTGGGCAATCCACTTAGCCAACCTTGTCAGACAAAGTTTACAACACGATTTGAAATCTTTCTTTGATTTCCTTCGCTTTGTGGCGATACAGAATAGACATCATTGTATTGTTATCAGAACTAAAAATTGTGTACCAAATTACAGATCAATCGGTCAATAGGAAGGAGGTAAACTGACTCAAACAAAGCAAGCCGACTAGAATTAGAGATCGTTAAGTCTCTATACTTTGTACAAAAGGTACAAATGATTGAAACAGCCAGGAGAAAGCATCACGAACCCTATAGATTCCTGGAAACAGTGAAATGTTCGTTTGAAAGTTGAGCTGAAAGTCAATCGTGAAAGTAGTTATACTGAAAGCTGGGAAGTTATATTTTCAATAGACGAAGAAGTCGACTTTGGTCAAAACCCTCATAAGTAATGTACCAGCAAAGAAATACTATGTTGGAGAACCACCATCCAAGCCGTTAATCAAGGTTCCTAACTCACACAACACATCTGAAAGTTGATCTAGCAATCAGTTTGTTACTGAGGATAATGGGTACGGAAGCACATGGCAACCACAGATATAAGCAAATTTGCACAAAATCAACAATTTAAATTTAGTATAGCATAATTTGCTTTGACCGCTTTCACGCTTGACCAACAGCCATATATGATCCAGGTCCAGGCTGTGCACCCATTGCCCATAACCTTTGACTTTCACACACACACACAAGGTTAGCAACCATGCATGGCAGCATTTCTCTGTTATTGCCAGCCAATCGAACTAAATTCTAGGCCAGCAAATTATTCGTAAGATTTGCAAGAGTTGTGCTCTTGGTTTAGATCCCATTCACAAAGGTTACAAAGCCGAAACCAAAATCGTAGCAGCTTTTATGTAGCTTGAAAGCAACCACTTCCGATTTGTGTGCGTGCGGTGTGTGTGTGTGTGAGTGTGTTTGTTTGCTTCCTGCTTGGCGCTCGCTTGGCTTTTGTTGACTCAATTTCCGCATTTAATGACCCGTTACCAAATATGCTCGAAATTTTTGAAACCGCTTCCAGCTGTTGGGCTGATGTTTGCTCGTGTGGTTTTCTGATTCGATTTCGGTTACTTGGCCAATGCAGACTCGTATTCCGCCGAGCAGCTCTCTCGCACAACTTAAATCAGCAAATGACTAGAGCCAGGGCTTACAGCCTCATCAAAACATATGGCCATATACACACAAAATAAAAATGCCGCTAATGATATTTATACCCGAATCCTCTATTCGCCTCTGGCTTCCATCAGGACCAAATGCATTTTGGTGAACGTGAAATGAAAACAAATAACGAAATGCGATACGCAATTATGGCTTAATCCCGGCAATAATCAAATGCCATAACAATGGCCCTAGCAACATGTGCGTGGGGTGTCGCAGTCGCCTTGCCGTTTGATAATGGCGCATAAATGTTTTTTAACAACACAACAACAACAATAACAATAACAACAAACAAAGGCAATCGAAGCGGGAATGAAAAGAGTTTTGGGATCGGGCGGTTGCAAATTGTGGGCAGGCACATAAACAACAATAAACACGCTTGTCCCCACGCATTGGCCATAGAATTACATTTGGCCAACGGATATTGAGACGGCAACTTGGCATGCACGGGGCGTGCTCGCCCACGTCTTTGTCTCGCGTCCCTCGACTCGTGTTTTCAATCCTTTGCACAAATAAAGTTTTTATGATGGCTATTTGTAACCTTTTTGGATTTACCACCGACGCTGGCCCCACTCAATATATGACCTAATAGCGGTTAGCTTTCCCTGGGCTTTGATTTAAAAATATGTTTTATCCCTGCCGCCTGCCGCCTGCCGGACCCCAATTCACTGTCCCTGAAAAGGGATGTGAGCCTGTGCCGGCCCGTTGTCCTTTCTCCGCCTTGTGGCGCATAATTTCGACATAATAACGTTGTCAGTGCCGTTGCCTGTGTCCTCCTTGTCCGTAGCCATCCTTTGTGATTGCCGTTGATTGTGTGCATTAATCTGGTTTTTATTATCCAGTTTTTTGTTTAAAAGAAAGATTTGTCGAATTGAAAATGGTTTCAATTGGTTAATTTATTTACTGCCCAGCAACGGCTTCCGCTGTCCGCATAAATAATAAATAAATTTTATTTACCCTCATGTCAGAATGTTTGCTTATTTATGTAATATGTTTGTCTGCCGTTGATTAATTAATTAATTAAACAAATTGTAATAGTCTGTTGGTCTTTTTCATTGTTTGCTTGCCAAATGTGGGACTATAAAATCAAACTTGAATGCTTTGACACAGTTAAGCGGCAGTAAAGGTTATCTATTAAGAAAACCGTCGCAAAAAGGGCCGGGGGCTACTCAACTGCTTTATAAAAAGGTTCTATAAACCTTTATTATACCCGTTACTCGTAGAGTAAAAAGGGTATACTAAAGTCGTGCAAATGTATGTAACAGGCAGAAGGAATCATTTCCGACCATATAAAGTATATATACTCTTGATCAGCATCAACAGCCGAGTTGATTTAGCCTTGTCCGTCTGTCTGTCTGTCCGTCCGTCCGTCCGTCTGTCTGTATGAACACCTAGATCTCAGAGATGGTAAGAGATAGAGGTTTGACATGTATGGGACAAATGCTTCTTTTATCTGCACGCAGATCAAGTTTGTTTCAAATTTTGGCCACGCCCTCTCCCGCCCCCGCAATTTGGAAAAAACGTTATATCTCCTACAGTCTTAAATATTTACGATTTGTACCTTCAAGAGATAGTTAGTAATTAGCAAAATGAATCGATTTGCCGAAGAAATGATAAAGATCGGATAAACGGTTCTCAAGTTATGAGCAAAAAGGTGAACCAAGCCCCCCCGCTACCACCCCTCCAACCCTAAAAAAATGTTGCATACTTTTCGGATGGTCACACTAAGGAAGGCAGGAACACTGTTAAACATGTTTTTTCATGAGTAACGGGTATAGCGAAGTCGGTTAGAGCCGACTTTAACTTACGCTCTCGTTATTACTACAATTTGGGAAAATCCTTACTAAAAGTATTCTCAATGAGTTTTGTTTCACAAATTCAGACTTAGTTCAAAGTTCCAAAGTATCTTTAAGTACAACATAGTGAACACCTATGTAGTTCTCGAAGACTGGTATAGCAAGAGCAACCAAATTTGATATTTGGACTCCTAATGTCTGCACGCAGATCAGGTTTGTCTAAAATTGTTGCCAAGTCCACTCCCGCCTCCACAATTACAAATGCTGAATAAAACTTGAATTTTTATTTGCAATATTTATATTCCCACAAATTTTCATAAAGATCGGATAATAAACAGCCGAGTTAAAAAATGTTGCATACTTTTCAGCGTCCCTCCACCTAAGGAACACAGGAACGCTGTTAAGCATTGACCGACTTTAACATACGCTCTCGTTTGTGTTGAGGTGGATGTATATATAATAAATTATGTAAATGTAAACTTGACTTTACATTTACATAAACATTTTCGCACAAGAGAAAGGGACCTACAGTTTAAAGCCGAGTCCGAACGGCAAATTTTCGAGAAGCTTTTTCATGGCTTATTACTTCACAGCTGGTGAAGGTGACCGGATGTGTTAAACCTATCTTCTAAAGAAGGAAACAAAGCGAGATCGAACCCACGACCTCCCGCACAGAAGGCCAGCACAATAATCGATATGAGCTACACTCCGTCCACCTTTGTTTATACCCTGTACGCATTGAAAATCTGTAAAATGGGATCAATGGGATCTAAAAGATAGAGACACAAATTTTTGAGTACAAGTATTAACCGTACCCAGATCAACTTTTTTTCAGACTAGCCAAAAAAATTTTTTTTTTTTAAATTAACTTGGAAATTTTTGGAGATTTTTCTTTTACACTTTTCAACGCACTTTGAACTAAATTTCTTGAGAACTATTTGACCGATTTTGATTGTTATTTTTCGGTGAAAGCTAACACCCAAATGCACCAAATCAATGTTTGAATTCTATCAAAAATAATTTTCATATCATCGCAAACAGTATTCGAAACATTAAATGCGATTATCTCGGAACCACTTTTCCCGAAATGGTTGCACAAATTTAAATAGTAACTGTTGACTGATTTTCAAAATTCAAATATTTTTGATCGGTCAAAGAATAACGGAGCTAGGACCAATAGAGTGTCAAAATAAGTCAATTTTGGAAGTTTTGACTTTGAAACATTATAACTCCGCTGTTTATTGACCGATCCAAAATTTCCTAGTTCACACCAGAATTACATCAGTTCTGAACAAAACCCGTCTTCGTTTTCACATTTAGATAATCCGTTCCCGCAAAATTTTTGTAACCATGGGCCTATATCTTAAATTTTTGGTTAACTTTGAACAGGGATACAACAACAACCGCAGAAACAGCAACAACAACACAAATTTCTAAATTTAATTTAACCGATTACCTATCGAATGAAACAATCCGTTTGTTAATATCCCCTATTGTTTTTGTGTAATTTAATTTTTTTTGTAAGTTTTTATTCTGAAAAGCCCAATAAGATCCGAGCAAAAACAACAAAGTTATACACGAAACAATTTTGCTTGTGAGATTGGGGGGAACACTGTGCCTATTTTAGGCACCTAAGTCCACTTAATTGTAACGCTCTTACTTGTTTTGACCTTGAGCTGAAAAACCCCAAATAAAAAACTAAATATATATTTATGCGAAATCGTATATTACTGATGAAATGAGATGCAAGCAAGTTTGGCCGTACACCAAGAGCCTATCACAGTGTATTTAAAGTAAGGCCCCACAGAACTGAACTGAATAGCTACGCATCACGGTTGCACCCATTTCGTCGCTTATTTATTTGTTATGTGATATTTCTTCCAAGTGCTAGAAGTGCAGGACTTAGTTGAAAGCAATTATCACTATGACAACTACGCAGACAACAGTCGATAGGGGTAATAAGGTAGACTTAACACTTAACATAAGTGGCGGAAATTCTATCACCTCAGTTAACACACTTGGTACAAGTTAATCATCAGTGTGTCTTTTAGCAGTCTTTCATTATTACTGACTCTGGCGATAAAACAAATATATGAGTGGGAAAAGTGCGCAAAACTGATACTTGTGTTGCAGGAACAGCAAATAAAACAAATGAGTCATTGTTAAGTTTTTTTTATTATTATTATTATTTGAAAGAGTTGGTACACAATTGCAAATTGTGGCCAATTGAAATGCCATAGCAACTTGGGCCTTAGGCTGTTGTTAAGTTCTTTTCAATAACAGTTTTTCCAAACCTTTAAGCATAAAAATTGCGTATCTACCATATAACAAACTGGTAAACAAGTGGTCAAAGTAGTGGCGCCATCTATTGATGAATTTGGGGAAAATCCCAGCTAGAATGTTTTTATGAAAAGCATTTAAAACCTTAATTTAAATAAATTATACAAGCTGCAAGTTAGTTTTCCTCTACATATAGGGGAGAGTGGGGGTTGTGATCATAGTTTTGTTTTTCGAACATAACTTCGCCAAAAATCAATATTTTTTCGTTCTGTAAATTTTGTATTTTAGGTAAAAGATGCACAAAACTTTCCTCATCACTTATTTAAAAAAATAAAATTTTGGGTTTTTTATTTCATATTGAAAAAAAAACTGATTTTTTGACATTTCGAAAATTTGGGGTGGGGGGGTAAGCCACCCATCTAAAAGTTCAAAATTCGTGCTTTTAAGCCATTATTCTTTATTAAATGAAAAAATGAACAATTTTTCTCATATTCTGAATTAAAAATATCAATGAAGAGTGAAAATTGATTGACGGCATCAGGCTTGTTTTCTTTTATATACAAGCACTTTTTGCTTTTCTTTTGATTGCCTTTTTCAATGTTTTTTTTAATTCTTTTGAGAGTTTTTCCTCTGTTTTATTGCGCGTCATTGCAATATTCTCTTTGAAAGTGAAACCCGACTTTTTTTTAAAGTGGCTCACCACCCCCCATATCTCACTTTTGTTTTGGTGACGTCACATAACCAACAAGAAATTGTTACAAAAAAAAAACATATTTCTATCAAAAAGGCAATTGACCAAAGATATTTCCCTCATACTTACTTTTGTTATTACGAAAAAACATTTTGTATAATGTTCACAAGTCAAAAATAAAAAAAAAAACTTATTTTTTTGAAAAAATAAGTTCTGGTTCACAAACTTAAAGAAGATTTAGACTGATAGGTTGCTTGCCTAAAGTTAGGTAATAAGAAGGAGACACATGACATAAACAAAAAGTTAAAATTTTTTTTTTTTTCGTGGCCCCCATTCTCCCCTACTATTTGCAAACCACCTGTCCATTCTGGCCGTCTGTGGCCTGGCCGTCTGTGGCCCAGCGGTTAGTGTGCTGGACTGCTAGGCGGGAGGTCGTGGGTTCGATCCCGCCTCTGAACATCTAATAATAAAAGCTTTTTTCTTTCTTTAGAAGAATAGCTTTTACACATACGGTCACCTTCACCAGCCATTGGCGCCAGCTGTGAAGTAATCTAGCCATGAAAAAGCAAATTCTCAAACTTTGCCGTTCGGACTCGGCGTTAAACTGTAAGTCCCTTTCTCTTGTGCGAAAAATTTAAAAAGCACACACGCCAAGAGATTGTGAGAAGCTTGGCTTGGCCCCGTTGGAGGAGCAGTATAGCCAATTTAACATTAACCACCTCTCCAAACGCTATTGCCACTAGATAAGAGAATTTCATATGGAAAAGACACAAAAATATGCTGAAGTTGGCGGCACAAACATATTTGTACTTCAATATTATATTCGACTTTCGATATTTTTGATATTAAGCTTTCTTGATCACACTTTGCACTAAATAGTGGAAGGGACAACATATTTGTCACCTACCCACTTAGCATTTAGAAAAATTTTTTAACAAAAATCACCTTCATGACTCTTTTTTGAGCTCTTTTCGGCTTACCAATAAATCTAACTCCTTTGACCATTATAGGCCAATAAAAAATATTTCTGTCTCTTGTAATCTCATGTTCTTAAAAGAACAGTAAAAAAGATTTTTGCTCCATTCCGGCCGAACGCGCTACGAATGAAGAGAAAAAGAGACAAAAAACCAAGCAGGATTGCGGGTGAACAGAGCTTTAAATTTGTCCCCACAAGAACATTAAGTTTTAATACTAAATCGCGTTCAATTGACTTAAACTAAAAGCAATGAAAGGTATTGACTAACAACTGATTTTTGTAATAATTTGTTTACATATTGTCTTAAAATATTATTTTGCTGAGTCCTTTCGATGGTTTTTTTTATGATTGTTTGAGTTAGAGAAATTTTGACCCCTGTCTTACACCTCAAATTCTTTTCCTTAAATATTATTATGTTTTCTTATTACACAGGCCAACAAAATGACCAACTTTGTGAGGTGCAGCCCTATTGATTTAAAAATATGATATGTTTATGCTCACTGATCACAAAACTGGTTTCGGTTTAGCTCCATCAGCTCTTGTTTCCAAGATATGGCGGAAAAACGAAAAAGTTGAATTTTTTGGCACTCTAGGATTTATGGAGGCCACACTAGGCATAAATATGTGAGTTTATGAGCTATTTGCGATTAAGTACATATCAATTCATTTTTAAAAAATCAAAGGCGCTATATAAGTTCAGCGGAAAGTGTCTAATTTGGCCTTTAAAGACAGACATCTTTCGATTTATGGCATTTTTATCAAAATAAATCATCCCGTTTAAGCTAGCGCGGTTATTTGATAATTATTTTTGCCATCTGAGCATATGGCCAAACATATGATCTAATTTTGTGATTTTTATGGAATTTTAATCAGTTTATTTGGCAAAGTTATAGCCTGTTAAAGACAAAAATACATATTTAAATTTTTGGGAGGAAAACTAGATTGTCACTCTAAATCTGTATAGGAACTGAAAAGAGGCTACTTGATTAGGCATAAAGTGTTATATGTTTACATGTAGATGATAAATTCTATTTGGAAACAAGTAGCCTTTTCACAGTTCCTATAAATTTTTTTACTGACAATCTAGTTTTCCTCCCATAAATTTAAATATGTATTTTCGTCTTTAACAGGCTATAACTTTGCCAAATAAACTGATTAAAATTCCATAAAAATCACAAAATTAGATCATATGTTGGACTATATGCTCAGATGGCGAATATATTAATCCAAGAACCGCGCTATCTGAACGGGATGATTTATTTTGATAAAAATGCTATAAATCGAAAAATTTCTGTCTTTAGAGGCCAATTTAGACACTTTCCGCTCTACTTATAAAGCGCCTTTGATTTTTAAAAAATGCATTGATATGTACTTAATCGCAAATAGCTCATAAACTCACATATATATGCCTAGTGTGGCCTCCATAAATCCTAGAGTGCCAAAAATTCAACTTTTTCGTTTTTCCGCCATATCTTGGAAACAAGAGCTGATAGGACAAATCCAATGATACAGTTTTGTTCAGTGCAATCAATATTAACATAATCAGATAAAAATAGACCTGCACCAAAAACACTGTTGGGCTGTGTTATTGGGAGCGATAGCATTGAAAACAAAAAAGTTTTTCTCACTAAAACCAGTTTTTCGACCGATCGTTCCTATGGCAGCTGTATGCTATAGTCATCCGATCCGGCCGGTTCCCACAAATGTGCAGCGTATTTGTACCAAAAGACTTCGTGCAAAGTTTGATTCCAATAGCTTTAAAACTGACGGAGGAGATAGCATAGAAATAGACGGACAGACGGACATGGCTATATCAACTCAGCTCGTCACGCTGATCAAGAATATATATACTTTATGATGTTTCCTTCTCTGCGTTACAAACATCTGGATAATTTCAATATACCCTTTCCAAAGGTATAAAAAGCTTAATTTCATGTGCTGAAAATGAAATTTATTAAACACGAATCGAAAAAGACTCGCAAGTGCTTGGAAATATGACTCGAAGAAGAGTAGCGGCTGAGGTACCATTTTGTCTCTCATTTACGATCAGAAAACGAGCGCTTTTATGACTATTTTAACCAGACAGATGACTCGGAAAAGACTGGAATGTGATGAGAAATGTCTTAAAATTCTGGCTGTGTAATATAAGACTTTGTTACTTTCCAAGAGTTGAATTTTGTCATACAATGATCAAATAACAAGCCTATATAATCACTAGATCACTTTCATTCCTTTTTGATTCTCTTTCCTATGCCCCGCCATTTCTTTAGCTAGCAATGTTGTCCACTTTTTATGGCTGCCTCGAGCTTAGGCTGGCCATTAAAACATGTTTTTATGCCGCTCTGCCTTTGATGATGTCCAAGCTAGTTTATTTCCTTACAAATTGTTTCACAAAAGAATAATGCGCTTATGCTATAAATTTGTTATGTTATGAGTAAACTTTTTTGGCATTTTTCCTTTGCATAATTTGTAACGCCACATAAAGCACACGAGAAATGAGAAACATACTCGTGCATACGCGTATAAGCCACTAAAAAGTCAGCTAACATTCCCAAACAAATGAAAGCAACTAACTAACCGTACGCTGAATTCGAACTCCAATGAATGAATTGTTAACTGACACATCAAAAAGTGTCAATAAAAAATCATAAAAATATGATTCCAGTCGTGCACGATGAGAGAGACAGAAAGAGAGATGGATAGGGAGCGCTTGTTTGTTTCATCGTTGGGAGCGGTGACGACAACATGAACATTATTGTCATACGCATGGAAATCGTATATATACACACATATATCGTATATGGTAGCTTGTTTGTTACACATATCCAATAAATTTACATTTTTATCGAAAAAGTTTCCCCCACATGTTGTTGTTTTTGTTGCTGCTGCTGCTGCTGCCGCACCAAAGCGGAAATATCAAAAATAAATCTCTGGCTTGTTTCCGTTGTTAGAATGCGAATAACAGAGTCTAACGCTTGTAATTGGCACACACACACACGCACAATCACACATTTTGAAACAAAAACATCAATTTGCGACTTTTAATGGCATCATCATCGACTCAATCAGTAGTAAAACTTTCATCTGCCACAATCGCTGCTGCAGAGGGATCTCATGAAGCAGTGTGCCACAGAAGGAGAGAGAGACCCGGCTGCTGGGTGAATTCCATGTAAATACAATTTTAATGATATCTATTTGTAGTATGGGCCAACTGTAATTGTTGCCTCATAATTTATCATCTGTTTGCCATAATGCACTGACCAGACATTACTCTTGGCCGTGTTCCCTACACAGAGAAAAATTCAAGAAGTTCTGCTATTTTGCTTCTATTGAAACACACAAAATCTATATCGCACAGCTCACTTTACAGCGTTTTTCTCTCTGTGTGCACATACATATGGCAAATTAAATGATTTGTGACTTCAGCAACTTCTGGTGTCTGTTTGCTTTCTTCACTATCGGATATTTTACGACTCTCCTGTGTATACCGCGGCAGTTGGGCAGGCAGCAGGCAGGCCCAATCCATATTGTAGCTGCGCCACAAAGTAGGCAAGCATATTTCTACCTAGCGACAGCTCTGACTATCCCAGACCTTCTTTGTGCTGCCTGTGTCGATGGCTTGTATTCAGTTGTCAGTTGTATTGTTTAATGTATGCACAGCAAGTTGCCGTTGTTTTGTTTTTGTTGTTGCTGCTGTTGCTGGTGGAGCCGCCCCGCTCTTCAACATTCACCTTGTTGACGCACGCTGCGTGTCAACTCAATGCCCCTGCATTACTCGCACTACGTGACTCGTGACTCAGGTTTGCTGTCCTCAGTCAGTCAGCCATTCGTAGCGTCTGTCATTCAGTCATTGAGGCATTCATTGCTGCCAGCTGAAACACGCCCGCTCTGCACACTTCACAGCAAGGAACATCGGCGTGTCATGCAAACTAGCGTGAAGGGGATAGCAGATCAGGCGTGGAGGTGGGAGTGCCTTTGTCTATTGTGTGGGCGTGGATAGCAAGAGTCCGCTACATGAAATGGATAGCTAGCAGTTGGGCCAAAGGATCTGTTGACAAATGATGGATGAGGAAACCGAAGAGAACCGTTTGAGGTAACGACTCCGAAAAAGAGATCCTTTATTGAATTATGATTTTCAGTTCGGTTCACACAATTACACACGATATTACTAAGAAATCCATCCAAGAAATCCAGAAAAGACATTGTCAGGCATGTTCTCGATTCCACTTCCACTGCAACTTTTCGAAGATGAAATTGATTCATGTTCTCACAACACCAAAACGAAAAAGTTTTTCGTTTTGAAAAGTAATGCTTCTTAGTCGGTGGAATGAAAAGTAATGAAGTAATTACGCTCTCTTTAAGTTAATTTTCCTTCATTCTGTGATCAATTTATAAATTGTTAGTGAAATTTAATTAGCGTTCTAGTCTTAAATTGATTTATAAAGGATTTTTTTGTTCAGAATTTGGCTGTGCAAACGAAAACGAAGAGTGGAACCTGAAATTCAGTTTCTCTAATTTTCGATCGTTTTGCGTGGAATTCTGGTTTCTCTCTTGTGTATTTAATGCCATTCTCGCTTGGTCCAATGGTTTTCAAAAATTGCTTACTTTTCAAAAGGTATTGGAATGGCTGTATTTTTATACCCTTGAAGAGGGTATATTAAAATTGTATTCCATAGAAGGAACCATCTCCGACCACATGAAGTATATATATTCCTGACCGTCTGTCCGTCCGTCTGTTTCTGTGCCAACTCTTTTGCACGAAGTTTTTTGGTACCAATACGCTGCACATTTGTCGGAACCTGCCAGATCGGACGACTATAGCATATAGCTGCTATAGGAACGTTCGTTCGAAAAACTAGTTTTAGTGGGAAAAATTTTTGTCTTCAACGCAAACGTCTCCAAACCTCGCATTTGTAAGTTTTCTATGCTCTCACACAATTCCAAAAAGTTTTATAAATATCGGACAACTATATAGTATAGCTGCCGCACAAAAAAAATCTGAAAAAATTCTTTTCTCTGTCAGTTTTTGCTCAAACAAAATCACCAGATTTTGACTATGGGTTAGTAGATTGTTATGAGTTTCGGCTTTGCACACGGTCACACCGAGGTCTAAAGGCACTAAAAGTAAGTTGGCTTCCCCTTTCGCCTCCAGTTTGTTGATATGTCCCTTGCCAATTTTAAAAAAGCAACCATTTTTTTACAGGGGGGGGGAATTTTGCAAGCACTGTAACTATGTGAGATTGAAAAGGCTATAGCTAGTTCACATAGGCAAATAATTTAGCAATTTTATTTTGGTATATTGGCCCAGACTTTTCGCCTATTTTCTTTTTGCAGTTTAGTTTTAAATACAAAATCAATATCAGCAATTGATTTTTGGCCTTTCCTTTGACTCAGACCTCTTATTGGCTCTGTATCTCAGAATGTCTGCAGTGTCTTGTATACCAAAGGCACTTTTTATTTTAACATTCGTTTCTGTTTTTTGCAGTATTGTTTTTATTTCAAAATTTTGTTACCTCGCGCACTCTAAAAATCTTTTGATTTTGTACTTGTTTCATAGATCGAATATCTGAGGATGATACGTTGCTAATCGTATAATATACTTTGAAAACTCTGGTCAGCTAATCCATATTAAAATTTCGATTTATCATAGCATTCATGTACAGCTATATGAAATAGACGTCCGATTTGCGAGATGTTGACATATTTGAAAAGCTTGATAAATATAAAGCACAATGGCCAAGTTTCAGTCACATAGCTTAGCAACTGACTGCGTGGCAAAGCATTCTTTAAGGGCTTATTATTTGATTTGACTTCAAAAATTAATATCTCATCTATATATATAAATGAATCCACTTGGCATTGAGCTGTCGGTTTCAACTGCTTGAGCAATTCCACTTTTACTTAAAGCGGATCTAGTAACCGTAGATATAAGTGCCACTTTCCATACAATCTAATTAACATAGAGTTCAAAGTACAAACGTTTATACGAAAATCGAAGTGGAATTCAGAACAGGCCTGATTATCAAGCCACAGCCTAAACGGCTTATCGTACAGGTCTGATTTTTGGCATAGACCTTCGTTTAGTTACGCAGGCGCGCACTAAGAAAAAAATTTGGACAATTTTTCACCAATCTTCTGAAAAGGCCAAGTTTGTAAACGTTGGCTCAGGCAATGTTGTGGAAAAGTTGTTTCGCTGAGAACGCTAGAGAGAGTGAGAGCGCGCTGAGGGCGTGTATATGTATGTGTGTGTTTTTTTTTCACAAAATAAGCAATAAATTAGATTGAGAATGGCCTTATCCAATTGCATTGAATCTTATGGCACATACAAAACACATCGATAGCTTTAACAATATGTTGACCGTATATATCACAATATAGTAGTTAAAAATTGTGTGTGTGCTTTTTCTGTCAAATGCGCAACAGACACAGCCGTCTTTTGTTAGAGGTGAGATCGGAAAAGTGATGGCACACATGTCGTGAGCAGTTTTCTTAAAATTAGTTGTCTCCTTACCTCATTTGCGAGACATTGTTAATAAACTAGGCTGTGAGTTGATAATCTAAGAGATTTATATCGATTGAAACTCCTAAAAATTCTTAACATTTCCAAGAAAAGTGTGTTTTGAAGGATAAAAAAAGTATTGCCAAAACAGCTAATTTTTCAATTAAACTTTTTGCAGATAAAAAATCAGAGGGCAGCGGGAATTGTGACCTTCATTAAAAATATTTTTATTTTTTTCCGATTTTAAATAAGAAATGTTAAATTTGCTTGTAATATTTTCTATTTTTAAGAAATGAATTTTCCCTGTTTTGGTTGCCGCATAATAAAGACACATAGGTACACAGGTTTAAATAATTACATATCTCATACTGCGCTGATTTACATAAATTGATCAGAAAAGAATATTCTGGAGATCTAATATAAAATAATTATTAGGTGTGCTCTTAAACAAAATGTCTTTTGTCCATAAATTCACTACATAGTCCTTCTGAAGAAGAATATACTGTAGTCTGTTCGGCATTCACAAGACAGGAAAGGAATTATTTCTAATTCTGGAATTTCCGCGCGCCTTAAAAATTTGGTTGTCCCCTTGGGACGGGATAACGATTTTTAAAATTGTTTATAAGATTAAAAAAATGGTTGGGGTTGGAATTTGGAAACCGCATTTTCCAGGCCCTACTTAATATGAAATTTTTAAATTATTTAAAATTCGACCATTGAATATATTAATGTTAACGCAACAAACTTAAAATCTTATTGCTAAAATAAACATACGTTGTAGATGAGGAGGTTTTTGTTATATAATTGGAAGATTTTTATACCTTGTACCCAAGGTACACAGAGTATAATAAGTTTGTGCAAAAGAATGTAACAGAAAGAAGAAATAATTTCCAACCCTTTAAAGTATTTATATTCTTGATCAGCATCAATAGCCGTCAGTCAACAATCATTTTTCAGACCAAGCTGTGGGGTCAACTATTGGTCAAGTTAAGACCAAAAGAAAGTTCGCTGGCGCAGCGCAGGTACAGAGCATATTATAATCGGGCATCATCTAGTTACTCTCTGAAATTATAAATTTTGACATATTTTGTCAACGGCAATTTGGCAAGTGTTTTTTTTTTTTACATTTTCGAGAAGGGGCAAACAAATTTAGTTGCACATTATTCTGGACGCTTTACCTCTGTGCGCCTGATTAATTCTAATCCAACCATCACAGCTACACTTGAAAAGATTAACCTAAAAATAAAAATGAATAAAACACGATACACCATGACGAAGACACAAAAAATTTAAGAAAACATTAATACTGCAATTTCCTCAAGGGGTCAGCTAAGCTAAGTGGCCAGTTTATTATGTCATTTATTTTACTTAACTTTTGACCTGCTTTTAAACTGCCTGTGAAGCATCATATTTCCCTTCCTGTTCCAATTATTTCCTTGAAGATAACTTTGCTGTTTCAGTCAATAAGGCTGACGTTTTTTATGGAATCTTAAAGTAGTTGTAAAAGCCTTTCTTCACAAAAGTTGACTAAATAACTTTCAGTAGGTACAGGAAATCTTGCATTTGTGAGTAGCGGAGGAGGAGTAAATTAAAAACATTCATGCATAGATAATGCCTGAATCATGCTGCACCCCTGCCAGACCCGACTATCCAGCTAAAAGCTAAAGGGTTTACCTGCCACTAGTGGATGTCGATAAGCCACTACGCTGAGAGGAAGGCAAGCAGTGCAAGAGGTAGCACAGAAAAAATAACTGTGGCCATATTTACGTAAGCTTAAAGCACACCACGTGCAAGTTGCACGTATCTTCTATGTACATATGCACCTTGCTAGGGATGTACTTCTATCCACCAAACATGTATATGCATATGGGTGAATGTGTGTGTGTGTGTTTTTTTCCCGCCATGTGTTGCAAATTTTGCACTCTGAAAAAATCCTTATTCCTTCGAAATCGAGACAAAATAAAGAGGAAAAAGTGACATATTTTCTTAGTCTAATTTTTTATTTTAAAACGAAGCACCTGTAGTGAAGTTGGTTGGCTATATTATTTTAAATATAGCAAAACTAATGGAATCAAAAAAAATATCAACCCGAATATTACAATCAAGTCTCAGCTTGCTTAAAAATTATTTACGGGTATCAAAGCAGAACCCCACAACCACAACAGTTGACAAAAATTAACCGAAAATATGAAGAACCAGTACAGCTTTATGTAGAGTATTCACCAGTCATTGTAAAATGGTAAATGGTAAACTCCAAAAGTTACAGTATACAACTTAAAAACACATGAGAAAAATTAACCACATTTATCATGTCCTCGGGTATGTTTATAAAAATCGGCCGTAGAATTTTGAAAAGTGTAAGGCTGCTTTAACACCGTTCGACACATGAGAAATTATAATTAAGTAGGCTTGAATTTCATCATGATTCTACTATGACACAAAGTGTTCTTAGTTAAAGCTTGGTGATTTTGAGTTATTTTCGGTATTTCCTATACCAATAAAAAATTCGATAAGCATAAATTTTTGTTATTAATTTACATTGTGCATTGAACAAGTTTAATAATTTTGCGCATCCGTGTTTCTAATAGGCCCAAAGGAAAGAGAGCAATCGAGAAAGATACAATGCAGCTAACCAAAATCTTTACCTTCCTCATCTTTGTCTATATCTGTTGTTACACTGCCAATTTAAAAGTATGAAAGAATATTGTTGTTGTTTACTCAACTTTTTCAAGTTGCTCTCTTCCTTTGAATGTCAATACAGAAGAAAGCCTAAAACCTATTGCGGAAGAAAAATGTTTCTATCACATTCTTTCGTGTGTCATTTTCGCAGTGTGTGCACTGCTACATTGGCAGTTTAAAGATAAATAATGGGGAATTTTGAACTTTTAAAGCCTCCGTGAGGCCATAAAATTTTAAAATATCTACTTTTGCAACTTTAGCCAGAACCAGTTGTTGTGACTTTTATGTATAGTCTGTCCCATTTTGTCATATGCCTGCTTAGCTAAACAAAATAATACATGATTTCCGTTTGATTGTTATTGCGCAGGATATTGCAAAATAGACCACACACATATATTCTAGACTTTGTCCGCGTCCAAGATTTTAAAAATAGTAGAAATTGTTTTGTTTTATCTTGTAGACAGTTTCGAGAATATATAAAAGCGAAGATCTATGCCAAATTTTAGTTCTCTAAAATAATTAGAAGCAACATATTCGCGGTAACCATATCAAAGTATTTTAAAAATTTGAGGAAAAGATACATACAGGTTGTGTATGTATCCCGTATCATTTATATTGGACGCAATATGGTCAAAGCGGTGGAATTTTTGGGTCTAGAGCTTAGATGTGCTGCCCATGCCCTAAAGTTTGCCGTCAACGCAGTTTTCCAAGAGCCTGAACTCGTCGGCCTTTATTTCTGTATAACAAATTGGCACTTAGAACTTAAACTAAATAAATGAGATTACATATGTGGGCTCTTCTGTCAGAATGATTTTTCAAAGTGATATTATATATTTATTACATTAGTGAGGTTAAAAACCGCAACAACCGTAATATAGCCGAAAAAGGAAAAAACGATCGACCAAAACAATAACCGCTAATCGTTATTCGTTTCGGTTTGAATCTCTGCATGTGTGTAGCCGTTTCCACGAAGATCATATTGCACTGTGTTGTTGTGAGCCAATGCAGCGCAGCGACGAGCTTATACTGTATGTGTGCGGCTGCGCTGCCGCTGACCACTCTGGCTTGGATTATCGAGAAAGAAATAGGGGGGATAAGGGCAAAAAGTGATGAGGTCGGAGGGAGAAGGGGAGCGAGACAGGGGGAGTGAGGAAGGGAGGAGTGGAGGGCATTGTTTTCTTTCTAAAAAACGTATAACTTAAGCTTCTATCCGTTAATATGTAAGCTGGCTCGAGATCTCGTTATGCTTGCACATAGCTTTAAAAAGCATGGAACACAATGTTTCAATATACTTGATCGTTTAGCTGTTCCATTTTTGCTATCGCCCCTACCACCCCCTCAATTGAAAAAACGTCATATCTCCCACAGTTCTTGTACTGAGAAACGGATTTGTACCTTCTAGAGATAGTTAGTCATTAGCAATATGTATCAATTTGCGAAGAAATGATTAATATGAGCTCAGAACGACCTTTGACATCTCTTACTCTAGGCCACAGAGTATAAATATAGTCGGGCTTGACCGACTTTCTTACTTGTTGTATGTGTGTTTGCTTCCCAACTTGGCCTTTCTTTGCGAGTGAGAGAGTTTTCCTCCCCGCTTCTTACACAGTAACCAATAGTTTTCAGTACAGAATAGCATTCAAACCGGGATATTTTGTTGCTATAAATGCAAATGCTAGTTTCAGCAAAAACACCGTGCTTGGCATTGATTTTTGAAGTAACGAGACCTCGAGCCAGCTTAATATTGCTGGTGTGATAATCATAAAGCTCGTTAAAGCACACACATGTGTAAAAATTTATATTTTTATTTACCTTCACTAGGATTCGAGTTCAGGACTTCGGGCTCTTAACCCATTTTACGCCGCTGTTCGACTAGTCGAACAGCAAAGTTGCCTACTTTTACATTGCTAATTGCGGACATAACTTCGCCAAAAATCAATATATTTTTTCATTCTGTAAACTTCGTATTTTAGTTAAAAGATGCTTGTAACTTTCCTCATCATTAGTTTTAAAACAAGTTGTTGGGGTTTTTTACTTGAGAGGTATTTAAAAAAGTTATTTTTTTTTTCGAAAATTTGTGGGGACACACCATTTAAAACACTCCATCTTTGGAGCGTTTTCTTCTGTTTTTCTTCCTTTACACTTACTTTTGGCGTTACTAAAGGTTTTCCTTAATATTTACAAGTAAAAAATCAAAAAAAAAACTTTTGATGTGAAACATCTTTAATTTCGGTACGGACGATTTTAGTAGGAGTAAAGTTTGATTCTGTTAAAAAATCTGGTTAAAAAAGTAAGACCGTTGCAGTCGAGTAGCCCGACTTCAATATACCCTGTACAAAATGACAACGAGAGCGTAAGTTAAAGTCGGCTTTAACCGACTTCGATAAACCCGTTACTCATGAAAAACATGTTTAACAGTGCTCTTGCTTTCCTTAGGGAAAAGTATCCGAAAAGTATGCAACATTTTTTTAGGGTGGGTGGGGTGTTAGCGCTACACTGGCGCTTTGAAAGCAATAATGCATATTTGGGTGCGTTCTAGCTCAAAAACTAACTTGCGCCAGTGTAGCTAATGAAAAGCACAAAAAATTGAAATTTTCATGCAAATCGGCCATTCTTCGCTGATCGATCACGAACTTATATCTTATAAAAATGAAGAAAGTATGAACTACAATTTACAGATAAAACTAAGTACTATAACTTTACAAATCAAATTTTTAAAAAATAGCTCGTTTCTAGGACATAGAATCCACGGAAAAGGGGTTTTTTGCATTTTTATGTATATTTTACAGTTAATCCATTAAAGATATGCAATTTCTAAAGCCAGATTCGGGTTCAGCGTGAAAAACTTGTCTAGAACCAATCATTGTTTTAGCATTTGAGGTCCTGTGTTGAGAAATTTCCATTTTTGAAATCTTGTCAAAATACTTACAACACCCCACTTTGCACATTTTTGATTTATATTTTCTTACCTAAGCAGCCGATTGTACACTACTTATGTGTTATTGAAAGCTTACTTTTATACCATTATCCGATATAAATTTCAAAATTTTGGATTTTAGTTTGAAAGATATTATGGATTATTTTTGGCCAATAATTATGCCCACAAGTGTATATACTTTATAGGGTCGGAAATGTTTCCTTCTCCTGTTACAATTGCACAACTTCATGATCCCTTTTACCCATTTTCATGGGTACAGGGTATTAAATGGCTGGGATCTGGTTGGGCTCTGAGTGAAATCTGGTTGGGCTCTGAGTGAAATCTGGGTGGGACCTGGGTGGGATCTGGTCGGGATCTGGGCGGGATCTTGAAGGGATCTGGTTGGGATGGGATCCGGATCTGAATGGGATTTGGACGGGATCTGGTTGGGGTCTAGTTGGAATCTGGTTGGGATCTGGTTGGGATATGGTTGGGATGTGTAAGGGATCTGGGAGGGATCTGGATGGAATCTGGGTGGGATTTGGAAGGGATCTGGGCGAGATCTGGTTGAGATCTGGGCGGGATCTTGGTGGGATCTGGATGGGATCGGGAACGGATCTGGATGGGATCTGGGCGGGATGTGGACGGGATCTGGGTGGGAGCTGGATGGCATCTGGATGGGATCTAGGCGGGATCTGGGTGGGATCTGGATGGGACTCTGAAAGGGATCTGGGTAGGAGCTGGATGGCATCTGGAAGGGATCTGCGTTGGATCTGGAAGGGATCTGGGTGGATTCTGGATGGGATCTGGATTTTCTGGATTTCTACTCCCCGTTAATTTTCTTCTTTCGAAAGAGTGCCCTTGCTGATTTAAATACCATTGAGAGAGCTTGTGATTTGAAAATAAGTTCTTAGACTAAGCATCATGTTTCACATCAAAGAATCGTGAGTGCTAGCTACACTCACACTTTTTTTTATATCGCGTTATATAATAAAATAATAAATAATGAAAAATTTTCGAGTAATTGAACAGTCCCTCCTGGCGGAACTATTATAAGTAGAATTTTTTTGACTTGGGATTCCTGTTTACTGGGTCCTAATTTCCCAACAAAATACAAATTTTTCATTGGATTTTTGAAGAAATGTTTTTAAACATAAATTTCAATATGATTACCTCATACTTCAAGTATTGAAAAAACTAATATAATAATTTAATTATAATTATTTTATATTAATTATTTTATTTGGGATTTTTAAATCCCAAATAAAAACATAGGTCGCTATCCATAACAACATTAATTATTTTATTATATTAAAATTATAATTTTACTTTTATGTGTAATACGAAAACCTTTGATTTTGAGTTGAACAAAATATTCAAATTTTATATGAAACATTTTTTACTTAATAACGGTTTCTCTTAAGTGTGTGCATAATATAAATATGTATGACTCAACTTACAATTCAATATGACAAACTTTAACCTAATATTGACAAGATAGTGCTAATATGTTTATATTTAAAATTAAGTCATTTATATATGAACTAGCAAATAACCCGACGCACTTCGCTGAGACTTCAACAGTATGCTCTTTGCTGATGGGTTTTCCCTCCAACTCCCACCCCCATCCCTCCCATCCACTCTACATCCAATTCCACCCAGTTCCCACTCACTTCCCACCCACTTTCCGCCACCATCCCGCCCACATCTCCCCCACATCCCACCCACTTCCCTCCCACTTCTCGCCCTCATCATACCCACATCCCTTCCACTTCCCGCCCACATCCCATCCACATCCCATCCACTTCCCACCTACAGTCCACCCACATCCCACCCATTTTACTCCCAATTTCCCCCAGTTCTCGCTCACTTCCCACCCACTTTCCGCCCACATCCGGCCCACTTCCAGCCCACATCCCACCCGCATCCCACCTACTTCCAGCCCACATCCCACCCACATTCCTCCCACATCCCACCCACTTCCCGCCACATTCCACCCACTTCACGTCACTTACCACCCACTTTCCACCCAATTCTAAAAGAACAAACCACTCACATCCCAATCACTTCCCAGTGGGCATCCACTGAGTTTCAAGTCAATCGGATGAAAAATAGTTATTTTTACATGTACAAGTTTCCGGGCATTTTCATGCCTGGGGCGGATTTATTCGACATTGAGAATCACATTTTTATTTATTTTGTACCCTGTCCTTACAAACTGAGTTTCAAGCCAATCGGATGAAAAAATAGTCTACTTGCATGCAGAATTTTCCGGGAATTTTCCGACCGTCAGGTCAAATTTTCCAACATCGGAAAATCACATTTCGAACGAATTTGTATTCTATCCTTACAAACCGAGTTTGAAGCCAATCGGATGAAAATAGTTTTTTTCAGGCAGAATTTTCCGGCCTTTTCCTCGTTAGCATTTCCAAAATCGGAAAACACGTGTCGAATTATTTCTTGCATACAAACCAAGTTTCAAGTCAATCGGATGAAAAATAACATTTTGCGGGTGGAATTTTCCAAATCCCCGTCTTAGTAAGCACTTTCACCACTAACAGAAACTCCTGTCCAAATTTCAGCTTTCTAACTCTTACCGTTTAGGCTCTGCGATGATTGCCAAACAGTCAGTCAGTCAGTGAATCAATCAGTCAGGACACTCCCTTTTATATTTATAGAGATTAAACATGAAAACTGGCATTATTGAAATTAATATGTTTAAATTAAATTATACTACGCACTTTTTTGCAGTGTATATGGGCTTAGATTGTCATATGGACGTTTGGACAGACGGGTAAATAGTCTGATAAATAGAAGGTGTTTCTGGAAATTTTCACAATTTTATAAAGTGTTTTGATTATTAAGAAGACGTCTAAAAAACGGATGGTAAAGATCGAAAGTTATAAATAATTTCGAAAATTACTCAAACTGTTTTGCTGTTTGGTTGGACGCCCTCAATCAAGTTGGGAAAAAATATTAAAATATAAAAATCGATAAAATATCGAGCAGACAAATGTTGTCTATGCCGCAGTCAAAGCAAAGCGAAGCAATCATCTGCACCAAACACTAACAGATAACAATTCTAAAAATAGAAATTTAATGATGAGGACAGAGGACAACAAGACGAAAAAGATGTGTGCAAAATAAAGTATTTAACCTAAATTATTTATATAAGTGTACGTATATTTGTATCAATGTGTTTTTTCTATGTAGTAAACAGACTCTCTGATGAAGACAACAAAGTTGCCGAAACATGCGTAGGAAGAAATCGGAGTAAAAGTGTGTTTTTATTGCGTGAAATTATGACAATTACACAAAAAGAACTGTTTAAAAAAAATAATTATTTGTCAGCTCCATGGGGGCTCGATCACACAACCCTCAGTTTATGAGTTATTCATTCAGAGCTCTACGCCACTAAAATCCGTGGTAAGTATTAAGTTTTGACTCTCTGAGAATAGCTACGTATATACCATACAAAGCCTTTTGCGCAATTACAATTACTACGATTACTTCTGCAATATGTCTGTACGACGACCAGTGAAAACCCTGAATCCTCGTTTCAGGTGCCAATTTTCTTACAGTGTCCAGTTCCTAGCTATACTCAAGCTGCACGCTCTCTACACAAATAAACTATGTGGCGCTACTGTCGACTGAATCCTCTTTGGCCTGGGCCACAGTGGTGTGAGTTATGTTGATAGCGTGGCTAGCAGCTTGAAAGCGGCTGGTTTGGTTACCAACCGCAGAAAGTGTTTTACTCAAAGGCCTCGTTATTCTTTTGGCTGCCCCCTCAATTTCTTTGCCGCCCCCGTCCCCACCCTCTCGCTAAGTTATTGGCGGCTGGGACAGAGTCTGACCTTTGGTGTACTTTTTGTGCTCAAATTTAAATTAAAACTTCGGCACTTTTGAATTTTATCCTTGACTTTATGACTCGGGTTAACATGGGGCATTGAAACGCTTTTGGATGGTTGCTGTTGTTTTTGTTGCTATTCTTGGGGTGCGTGTGAAGCTTTGTGTCGACATTTTGCGGTTGTAAGGCGATTAAAACTTAAATAGTTGTTTTTGCAAGTTTGATAAAAGTTGGGATGGTTTCTTTTTTTGCGATTGCCCCCCTCCCAGCACACAAAGTGCTTTTTTGCATTTGCTTAATTTTATTAAATTTTACATATTTGTGTTCGCTTTTTTTTCTCTCACACAGCCACAGCTATTTTTTATGTGCCAAAGCAGTTGCCTCCGTCCGGGTGATAAAATGTAAATGCTTATTTGAATATTTTATAAATTTTTCATTCGCGCCTTATTTCCCAAAAATATTTGTGGCGCTTACATTCTTAAGAGCAAGTTTGACATTGAGACCAGCCTGGCAGCCAGCCGGTAAGCATGTGTGAGTTTGACTGTATGTGTGGTTATGTGCTAAATATCTAAAACACGTCTGCCTTGCTGCTAAAGGCCAGCACACATTATCCCAGCTACTAGCTCTTGGTGCGGGTGAATTTGCTGTGTGTGTGTGTGTGTGTGTGTGAGTGCTTTCGTTTTCAATTTAGAAGTTATGCAGCGGCTTAACGTAAGCGAAAAAAATACAATTTTCTCTCAGCAAGTGGCAAACACTTTTCATTTTGCATCACCAAAAATAATTATGCAACATGCTGAGTAAGCAAGAAGTGAAGTTTCACCAACTTTGTGCATGCTTGCAGTTGGCCTCTGGAAGAAATTGAGTGTTTACATTTGTCAGATGTCCAGATTGTAAACAACTGACCGCATTTACTTTGTTGATCAAGTGTAAAAGTGTAACTTGGGGCGAGAAAACTTTTGGCCTGGCTTGAAACTGAAAACTTGAAGTTGTCCAAAAATGAAAGTAAAACATTTGGATTGCAGTTGTTGACTGTCGTCCTTAGAGAAGCCGAACACAATGGGGAAAGTACTAGAGAAGGACGATCAAACAGATCAACATGCGAGCTAACGTGCCCTGAGTCGAAATCTAATATATGTAATCGACATTCAGATGTGTGTTCGGTCAAAAGGCAGCCGGATCAAGTCGGCCTGCTTGGTCATCAGCCGAAATAGAGAAGAGGCCCCGAGCGTTCCGCTAATGCCATCTTAGATCAGGTGGTGTCCTGTTGTGTTCTTAAGCAGTCCTACATCTGTGATCACTTTCTCTCCACCAAATCCAGTTCAGCTCCAAATCTTTGTGCCAAAATCCAACTTCCACTGAGACTAGTCAGTCCGGAACGTACGTTGTTCCATATTAGCACGTTCAAAAACGCAAGTATTAGGCCATTAACCCATCAACGCTAGATACAAGAT